>JBBPDE010000140.1:5400812-5411490 GCA_037974605.1 Nannopetersius ansorgii
ACACACACACACACACACACACACACACACACACACACACACACACACACACACACACACACACACACACACCTCTCCTCACTCCATAAAGAACAATCAATATGGGCTGAGGTCCCTTGGCACACTCCTTCCTCTCCTTTTTCTTATTTCCCTCACTTGAGTACCCCCCCTCTTTCTATTTAATCTCCAACGTAGTAACTCCTGCACAGCAGAAATGATGATAATAATGATGTGAAATAAAATATCATGATGTGCAGTCTCACCACCTTTCAAACTTGACAGGTCTTTAAAAGATAATCAACATTGATCTGACAGAAGAGACAGTGAAAGTAGGTAAGGTCAGGTGAAAGTAAAGGTAGAGTAGTGATAAAGTGATGTTACAAAAAGTAGAGAAATAAAACGAGAAGCAAAGGAGAAAAGAGAATGAATGGCAGAAAAAAGAGATAGAGTGTGAAAGATAAAGTACAGAGAAAAAGAGAAAGTAATGTGAGGAGAGATAGAGAGAGAATGAGCAAGGGAGAGAAAAAAAGAAAGAGAGAGACAGAGAAAGCGTAACAGAGAGAAAGAGAAAGAGAGAGAAAGAGCGAGAGAGCTCAATTTAAAGGGCCTTCATCATCTATAGCTTGACAGAATCAATGAACATAAAGAATAGATTCTCAAGGTACACTGCTAAAGGGGAAGAAGGATACTCATACTGACCATAAGAGCCGTGTACATTCTACAAAAAAGAATACCAAACAAATATGATGAAAGCTCTTTGATTCAGTTTAATGAATAGAGATGCAAAACATTGTATTCCTTTTTTCAGGAAGAGACAGAAAGTGAGTGAGCAAACCCTTTGTATTGATTTTGTGATATTGAAAATGCTTGGCACTGGTTAGCACAATGAGAGATGGTAAGTTCATGACAGTTGTACTCTTGGATACAGACTGTATGTCACGGCTGTGGGGGTTAGCCCTCAGCCATGAGCTACCTCGGGGCACGGCCCAAAACGCAGACCGGGGATCCATGCTGAAGTAACTTTATTAACAAAACAGAAAACTGAAAACTACTAAACAAAAACCAGGCACGAGGGCCGTCAGGAACAGGAACCAGATACAGGATAACAGGAGTCAGATAGCAGGATACAGGCTAGGGAAAAACGTGCTAAAAATGAGGCATAAAGTGAGGCGATGGACAGATAAATGAGGACTAACACAAACAGACTTAAATACACACAGAAATCAATGGGCAGAACACAAACAGGTGAAAAACAGAAAACACGTAATACAGAACAGAACAGAAAGTCAAAATAAAAGTCCCAAAATCATGAACAAAACCAGAACCAAAAAATGGAAAAGCAGTGGCCACTACTGGCCACTGACCGTACCGTGACACTGTAGCTCCCAGAAAGAATTCATAAAAGAGAGAACATGCACAATTAGAAACAGTGAGATGGCAAACAGTGCAACAATGTACATTTTAATTAACTTTGTCCCAAAGTCTGTAAATTTAGCTCTACACTAAGATTACACCAGGGCTGTAATGTAATCGCACTATCTGTAAGAGTTTTCTGTTTGGTGCTCAATATATCTGTAGCAGTATCTGTAATGGAATAAGGACACGTTTTATACTACAACAGTTATCATTAAAATCAAGGGATTAATACTGAGAAAAAAAAATCATTGCTTCAACTGGACACACACACACACACATGCACTTGTATATACAGTAATCCCCCCGGCTTTATGCGGATCAGGAGTCGCCCAGCGGTGGCAGTAATACACTGAAAAGTTGTCAACCACCATGAAAATAAGAAGCAGCGTGCTGCAGCAAGCCTGCTCTATGTCTTGTCCTCCTATTTTAGTGTTTTAAACCACCCCCCAAATCTTAGTTAATTTAGTATTAGTAAGCTGCCCCTGTATAAACATAAAGAAAGTGGAGAGAGTAGAGAGAGCTATTTCAATGTTTCTTTTTTTTTTTTTACAAGTCTTTGCATGCTGCTAATGCTAACCACTAATACAACAGTGTTTCTCTCTCTCCCTTTCACACACCCACTCACTCACTCACACACACACACACACACACACACACACACACACGCACAAATAAACCAATATTTCCTACCCTGACTTAACTGAGCATCAGCACAGAGAGCTCTTCCTTTGTGTATGAGTCTTTGCCCACTGCTAATGCTAACCATTAATGCTAATGGATTTTTTAAGCAATAAAGGTTTCTGATAATGATTATTTATTTACCTTTACATTTTCTTTAAGGGTAATTAATTGAACTGAGTTTAAAATGAAGTGTTCCGGGGGCATATTTAAGGTTTACACTATAAAAAGAAAATTTTCCATCCATCCATCCATCCACATTTCTATGTATGTATGTATGTATGTATGTATGTATGTATGTATGTATGTATGTATGTATGTATGTATGTATGTATGTATGTATCTATCTATCTATCTATCTATCTATCTATCTATCTAATGTTTAAAAGTTTAGTCTAATTAGCAAGATAAAAAACAAGATGTGGCAAACCATTCGCTAGCTCATCACTGTAACTTGCAGATCTATCTTTCAAAAATATAGGTTATAAAATAAATCCTGCTTTGTATTAACACAATCACAATCTGAATCACAATCTTACCAATAAAAACAATCCTAACTTGATTTATATTTAATGATTAAATGTTTCATTGTTTTGAATTTAATCTATTTAGAGACTGATGCCTGTCCAAAAATACATACTGAGATTTTTCTGTCAACATCAACATTGCCTCACTGTTGTTTTATTGTTCTAGTATAGAACAATAATTTTTTTGTGCTATTATAAACAGATTTTGCTGCAACAATTGTATGATTTCTAACAAGACCATCATAAAAAGGCACTCACACTAGCCACAATGTGAATAAGACACAGCTTTGAACACATTATCTGATTGTTATGAAAAATGTATTTGTATATGGTTACATCTTTATTTCCTCTTTCCAGCCATACCAAAAATAAATCCCAAAGGGGTGAAATACAAGAACCAAACTTACACTGTGAGCCTCATATTATCAGTGACTGAGAAAATTGGCCAAAACCGGGAGCATCAACACTGTGTATGCTAGTTACAGTGAGTAAAACTTACTGTGTGTGAGGTCAAGAGGGCACCCAATGTCCATCTGTTATTTTACTCGCAGACAGCCACACAGGAGCTTTCTGGGCTTTTCTACTCCAATCAAACATATATATGCTATATTTACCACATGTTCCCAGCCCAATGCACTGCTGAGCTTTGTGTGGCTGCATATCACTTTTAATAGTGACTAAGCACCAGTTCAGGGTGACAGATGAAGATATAGCTCTGTGGATAAGAGTGCTGCATTAGCAATGACATTTTGACCACACTATCCCATCATTCCCTGTCCAGCACCATATCCCAGAAGCCCTGGGCCAGTTTCGGACCATCGAGGGGGCATGATGAGGTGATGAATGAACAATCACAAGGGGGTAGTAACAAATCGAGACAGGATTCCAGCAAACACCAATTCAGGGGCTCTTGACATTTTCTCATCTCTTTGTTTCTTTCCCCCACAAATTTAACACACAGTCCATCTTTCAAGGTGCAACGGAGGCCTCTCCTTTTCCTAAACTAATCTGCAACTGGTAAATGTGAGTGCCTGTGATGGGTCGAATCTAGCAGAGAAAGCCTGCACCCATCCCTGGCTACCTTGGTACCAAGTCCATCTCTAATGCAGTCATCCCTACCTTTCCTTCTCCCATCTTCCTCTTTCTCCTTCTCTTGTTTTGTTCAATTAACAAAGACATGGATGAAATGCCAGTTCAATTGACCATGAAACAATTGAACATCAAACGCTGCAACAGCAGAGATATTGGAAACAGTTGTTCTTTCATTATGGCATTACATTTCTGCCTCTATAATTTGGTTTTCTCAAATGTTTAGAAATGGTGATTATAAGGATTATAAGGATGATAGACAGGGACTGTTTTTTAAGTCTCAAGCCCTTATTAACACTACAGCATACAAAGACTTTTTACACAATTACATGGTTTCAACTGTGTGAAAACGGTTTCCTGTTCCAGCATAATTTGGTTTGATGAGTCTGGTGTAAAGATGCTCCAGTGTATTGAAGTACAGAGACTTCAATAGTGCTCTTTTGACTGAATGAACACAAATTCCAAGAGACACACTATAAAATCTTGTTAATAGGCACTAAGGGGAGGGGTACAACAAAGTAATGTGCGCTCTGATTTAGAATGGGATGTCTGACCAACTCATATGGGTGTGACACATACACTTCTCACAAAAAAGTTAGGGACATTCGGCTTTTGGGTGGAATGTCAGGATGAACCTAAAAATGCACTATAAGCTTTACAGGTGAACTTAATGTGACTTTCCCTAAACATTTGAATGCATGTGTCCAACTGTTCAGTGTTTCAGCACTTTTTACACAAATTCACAACAGGCGTTTGATCCATGAATTGAGCAATACATTTCCTGATTAAATCAGAATTAGTATTTAAACAGTCTTCCTTATTATGCTGTTCACATTTTGACATCATGAGACCAAGATGACACCTAACAATCAACAGTACCTCACCATTGCAAGGCTTCAAACAGACAAAAGTGGCCACTGAGCATAGTGTGTCTCACAGTGTCATCAGCAGGTTGCAACAGAGATACAGCAAAAGACTGGAAGAGTCCCAGAAAGTCATAGAAGTGGACGTCCTTTGGCCACACTGTGAACAGTGCCCTGCAGAATCGGATGATGAATGTCACTCAACCCCAGGCACATTTAAGGGAGGCGAGAGGCACCCAAGTGTCACGTCAGACCATTCAAAACTGTTTACATCAGCGTGGTCTGTGTGCTAGATGACCTGCAAGGGTACCCGACGACACCACCAGGCACAGGGAGCATTTACACTGAATGAGGGACCAGTGGGCCTCAATGCTGTTCTCTGATGAAAGTCGATTCACGTTGAGCAGTAATAATGGCTACCAACAACATTGGACGTGTCAAGGAGAGCCACTATGCACCAGTCACTTTTGTCACCAGACAAGCCTTTAATGGTGCTGGTGTTACAGTGTGGGCAGGTGTGTCTAGTCAGTACAGAACTGCCCTACACTTTATGAATGGTATAGTAAAAAGCCCATACCACCTGAATAACGTAATTGCTGGCTGATGGAGACTGGGGTACCTCGAATGGAGTGGCCTGTACTTTATCCAGACCTGAATCCCATAGAAAACCTAGGGGATCAGCGGAGTCGCCGTGTAGAGGCTTGTAACTCTGTACCCAAGAACCTCAATGACCTAAGGGCCGCCCTTTAAGAAGAGTGGGATGCCATGCGTCAGCAGCCAATAAGTTGACCTGTGAACAGCATGAGATGGTGCGGTCAAGCTATAATTGATGCCCAAGCACATGACACATTATTGAGACTTTGACCTTTTTTGTTGTGCTATACTCATCACTGTTGTTGGCTTTTGTTTCAATACATTGTTTGAGATGAGGAAACCACGACTGCATGCTTCTACTGTCGTGTGAATTTTTTATTTTTACATTTTTCATGAATTTCACCTGAAAGCCAAATATCCCTAACTTGAGTAGTGTAGTGAGTAGTGTATGTTTGGTCATACAGAGTGGCTGTTGGAGGTTAGGTGTGAGAGTGCCAACATTTGAACAAGCATTGTTAGCATTAGCACTATACAGGCATTAGGCTAGCTTATTCTGTCAAAGACAGATGTACAAAATCCACCCCCATGGGGTCCAGTTTGCTATCAGTCCCTGCCAGTATTATCATCCTTTACCTGGCCAACTGTAATGGTAGGGGTCAGTGATGGATTTTGATCACCATGGGAACTATGGTGTGATGGATTCTGATTGGGTTGATGATCACTCTTCCAATAAGGGCAATTAATCTAATGAGGGGTTCCTGAACATGATGAATACTGGTGCCCCAACATCATTACTCAAACATGATACCATATATACAAGAAGAGAAAAAAGAGAGATACAGTAGCCTAACAGACCGAGGCAGAAGCCAGAGAATATTTTAAATGGAATACTATACTGATTTTAGCCTTATTTTATTTTACTCTTTGGCGTCTGTCTGCGGACAGAAATTTAAATTAGTTATGGCTAAACTGGTTAACAGTGAATGACACAGTATTATACTAAGACTCTTTAGAATTATAAAATAGAACTAATTTGCCAGTTGCCATTTCACTCATTATGAGCAATGCTTCGGATTTGGGTGAAACAAATCTTTAAAATCAGATTAAAGATCATTTAGCTGCCCCCCATGGCTTGCTAACATTAAGCCACTAGCATTAAACCATGCATCTTTCTTCCTGTAAATGTTATGTAGTAAAGAGCAGGGTGGTGCAGTTCTGGTTATTATACTAAGATAATGAATGCACTGGAGGCTCTGTATGAACTTTCAGGGCTAGCCACGAAGGAATCAGACTATAAGTTTGTCTTCACACACACTGGGGAGAGGGCAATTAGTGTAGGCCTTTCCATCTGACCCCTATAACACACACAAAATATACACATATCATCCAATATTACTAAACACAAGCTTGTGTCATGGGATGCAGCTAATTGGCTAATTTGATGTCCCTTACATCATCTTAAGTACCTTTAAAGTGCTGAGCAACAATTATGTAACAAGCAAAATACCTCAGGCACCCAAGTGGTGCACCATTTGTTAACCCAGTTCCAACCTTTTTATCCCCATCTCTTAAACTGGTCCATATGTATACTGGCTACCTTCTCCATGTTTATGTTCTTTTTCTGTCCAAGTGTCAGTTGTACAGGTATAGTTAAAAATATGTTATTTTTCAAGAAGACATGAAAAAGGTTCAGACTTTATTTTAGTTGGATCACCCATGTTCTGTCTGCAAACAAATTATTTGCAGTATTTAACAAAGTTTACTGGCAGTCGAAAGTAAATGTGTAAGCGTGTACTTCCATTTATGGTGTGGCATGTATATTGTGTGTGTGAAACTGTTTTAACTGTCACCACACCTATGTAAGCCTAGACAATTTGTTACTAATGTTAGAATTGTGGCTAATTCATTCTCGTTTTCAGCCTGTCTAGGTACAAGGTAGCCCAGCTTAAAAGGTAATGTTCTGTTGTCACATTGGTCTCTAAGAAAATATTTGTTTGTGAAGCACAGATAAGTTCTAAGAATTCTAATTAACTTAGGCTTGAAAATTTATATTCTGCTAAAAGGTAGAGCTCAGATGTGTTGAAAGGACAGCGTTCAGGTTTGTACACGTTGATTGCTTGTGTGTTTGTCTTTATGTACCGTCTTAAAGTAAGTGGCAGTGTGTCTGTGTGGTGCACAGACGTCAGTGTGGCCCGGTTTCACCGCTGCTCTCTTTATAGCCACTTTCAAGTCCTGTTAATGAGGGAACCGCAACTCGCAGCAGCCCCCTTGTAAACAGGGCCAAATTAAAACCCAAATATGAATCACACTCAACATGGCTGACGCTCGGCAGTTGTAGTTTTTCTCTGGGGTCAGACTGGACAGCACAACGCCTTTGTGGCTTACAATGTTCATTCCATTACATGAGTCAAGTCTTGTTGGTGTAAGGCATCATCTAGTCTGAGTTATTACTGAACTGCTAACTTAACATGGGATATAGAATAAATTGGGCGCAGTGGCTTGATATTAACATCATAAAGAGTGGCTGGCTATTGTTAAAAAGTATCCCTTTATTTTAAATACTCTAATTCTGCACACATTTAATAGTACATTTTATATTTTGTTAAAGAGGAAAGAGGGTTTGTTCTGCTATCTGCCAACTTGGTGAGACAAATGTGCTTGACTCAAAATGTTGATATAACATCTTCACAAATTGTGCATTTTATTAATTCCACTTGCTATTTATGTGCACTTTGTAGTATACAATTACTCTTCATCATTTATTAGCCACCTTTACCTTGTTCATAAATGGCCAGGACCATGACAGCACCAATGAGCAGGTTATTCTGATAGCGAGTTATTCTCAGCACAGCAGTGACATTGATGTGGTAGTGAGAAGTTAGTGTGTGTTGCACAGAGTTGGAGAGACAGCAGTGCAGCTGGGGTTTGGTCCACTTACTGTCAAATATTACTAATATGAGACATTAACCTGTTGATTAATTTTAGAGATGTAAAGATATTGCTGATGGATAGTTCATCTGATGCTGCACTGTGTGTTAGTCATCCGCTAATCCTTCATCAGTGATCAAAACGTGGCCATAGTCAGGGCTGACTGGAAATTTTTGGTTTGGTATACTGATCTCAGCCCAACAGTGAATACACTACAGAGTGAATACACTGCTGCATGTGAATCCACTCTGTAAAAGACAAACACCACTAATATGTCAGTGTTGCTGAAAAAAGTTGATGAAGCAGATATTTACACGGGTCAACAGGGGACCCCTGCTGATTCATGCTGATTTCAATCTGTTTGGTTTTTCCTGCACTAAGTTTTTGTAATGAAGCTAGTTATATATTGCATGATAGTTGATATGATTAGCATATAATAATCATATGCCAAGTGTTTTTTTAAGTAACTGTGGTAGCTGACTGACACTGATCACTATATCTATGCCACAGCATGTGCCTGTCTGACTTCACACTGAAAATATTAAAACAGTTACTTGACTGGTGCCTGCGGTGCCTGCGGTAAAGTATTTTGCAAATCTAATATTACTCATAATTCAAGAAGTTGATGTGACTGAAAAAAAACTGAAAGCAAATCTGAAATCAGCATGAAAAACTGGTTTAGAACATTGTGTTGTGGTTTCTGATGATTACAATTACAATATTATTACAGAAATAAAAGCATTTGTACCTAATGAAGTGGACTGTCGGTTTATATGTCAAGAAGATTTAAGATGATTTTACAAACCAAATTGCTATTTTTCTCAATATGAAGTCTTGTTGGCTGTATTTTTCTTAGAGGAGTTTTTGTAGTACAGTAAAGTGTTCAGTCAGAACCAGCCTGTACTCTAGTCCACAGTACGAGATTCAGAACTATACGCAATTGTATTATTCCATCTAAATTTTATAACAAACCTTTATTCTTTAGAATACAATCCTGTGCCTTATTGAAGTACAGTTGCAGCCGTGCACTACATAGCTTTCATAAATGCGATTCTCTCTAATGCCAATTTCAAAATTAGTTTCCAGACTGAAGAACAACTACTAGTTTTAAGGCCAAAACACTGCAGTTAGCGTCTACTATAATTTCCAGTTTAACACACACCCAATCAGTTACAACCCAGTACTCCCAGTAAACAAGTAGCCATCCCAGTTAAACCATTAGTGTGCTTATGGTGCGTAGGACTGTCTGACACTGCAACCACATAACTGCACATCACGAGCGTTATTCATAAAATTAAGACATGCAATTAAAAGCAGCAGATAAAAGTGTTTTTAATGACCTTTGTGCCAATTCAGACTGGGTTTGCCTGTCTGTCTGAGGCTGTCTACAAGCAGTGTTGCAGAATTCATAAAAATGTGCACAAACGAAAAAGCAACACACTATTAAATGGTCCTTCTTTGTTTTTGATTGTGATGATGGAAATAAGGGAATTATTTGAAGCCTGCGTGTGTGTGCATGTGTGTGGTTGAGCCGTCTGGAACAGAGCTTTTTCAACGTGACAATGGAAAAGCAAGTGGACCATAAAAGTGGAGGCGCTGGCTAAAAGCACCCACTGGCAGATGACAGAAGGCAAAGAGAGGACACACACTAGCAGTACATAAGGCATACTTAATGTCACTGACCACTGTCTGGATGTTTTTGGGGGTATGTGTATTATTCTATGAAATTTCACCCTTTATAATGGACTTTTACTACCTCTGACCCTGTGTGACTCACTCAAAGCCTCGAAATCAGTTAAAACCCAAACGGCCTCTGAGCCTCAATGTCCCACTGAACCAAATGCACAAAGGAAGAGGCTAAAAGACTATGCGAACACATTAAGGTGCCTGTATTTTTTATTATTTGCTCTTTTACCATTTCTACTGGCTGATAAAAGAAGGCATTTCGACTATATTTGCAATGGTAACATTTTAATTTTAATTGTACATTTATCATTTTAATTTGTGTTAATGAAAAATCTATTTAATGTAAAATCTATTTTTCATTACTCAAACAGCATTTGGCGGTCTTCTCCGTTACATTCTATTTCATCCTAATGCACAGGATATTGCAGTACAGTAATCCCCCGGAGCACCTGTGTATAGTGAAAAACCGTGTTGTGTTTTGGTAAAGCAAATGCCTATTTTTAAAGTGCAAACCCTAAATATGCCCCCAAACATGTTCCCAGAACACTTTAATTTCATTTTAAACTAGTGCTGGGCCGTTATCGGCGTTAACATGCTGCGTTAACGTGAGATTCTTATCGGGTGATAAAAAAAATATCGCCGTTAATCTATTCACAAAGTTGGGTTGGGAGATGGGTCTATACTAACTTTCACTTTGATATTTTAGCGCGGATGTATACCTAGCCGAATTGCGCTGTAGGGGGGGTGAGAATGCCTACTGTGAAACAGGGACGTCACTAGGACGGAACGACAAGGGGGGCTTAGTCCCCAGGGTTGTAGAAAGGAATTAGTGTGTATAGAGGGCTGAAAACTTTTCACCAAACCTTTCCTTTCACTTAAGGAAACAAGTAAAGTTAA
>JBBPDE010000140.1:5445797-5456921 GCA_037974605.1 Nannopetersius ansorgii
GTGTGTGTGTGTGTGTGTGTGTGTGTGTGTGTGTGTGTGTGTGTGTGTGTGTGTGTGTGTGTGAGAGAGAGACAGAAGAGAGATCATAGTCAGGGCTGTTCATTTTGGCCAGTGAATATGGTTTCTCTTTATCATGAGAGCATAAGAGCATTTTGCGGCTGCTAATTTTACAGCTACACTTTTTATATGCTCTTTATACGCCCGTGTAGCAATGCTGAAACTTCATCGGCCATAAAACACCACCAGTCACTAAACGCCTGGAGGAGAGAGTGTGTGTACGTATGTGTGTGTGATGTCAGATCCAGATGTTGCCTTGATTTATTGTGAATGGCTGTCGAATATGAACATGTTAGAACAGAAGCGAAATCAAAGCAGTACTCCACTTTTCTTAGCATTAAAAATGTCAGAGGTAGCAGCATATCAGCATAATGCACACTCTTAAAAATAAAGAAGCCAAAATGTTCTTTGGACAATGTCTGTAGAAAACATTTTGGTTTACTGGGAACCTTTGAATAGAGTGATTCAATTTCATTTTTAAGGAACCATCGATTAAAAGGTTTCTGATGAAATTAGAAGTGTGTTTTCTGTACTTTCGGGACACTTGGTGTATGAGGCAGAATTAAATTAGTCTTCTTAACACTGCATTTAAATATAGGTGCAGTTTTACATTTACATGCTAGTTTTAATTGACACCAGACAATTAGCCATGCCAGCTGAAAGAACAATTATTTGTTTGTTCATTCTTTGCCATTTTCCTTCATAGACTATCATTATATAAGTTTTAATGCCACTGGTCAAATGACATCTTTTGCTGATCTCCTGAGTGGAAATATGTTAAGATGTCCTCCATGGGGACAAACTCAAAGAGGACATATTTGCTGCAAATTGTCATAAGCATTTTTATTTATTTTTCAAGTTTAACATACATATAAAATGTGCAATGGCTTTTGCACCTTTTTCACCCCAGTGAGTGAATAAACAGTAATTGTGCATTGACTGTAGAGGGACTGCTAATAGCTGTGTATTACATTATTAGCTGTTTGATGTCACATAGTCTTGTGGGGTCTAACTGACACATGAGTGAAGGTACATGCTGTTTTGTTGGACTGTTTGTTTAGTGATGACTCTTCCTTTTGGCAGGGATTGCAGCAGGGGCTCAGAGAGGAGAAGGAAGAAGCTCAGGCCAGAGTGAGGCAGCTGGAGCAGGACTTACTTAGTGTCACACAGAGAGCTGTGCTCAAGGAGACTGAGCTTGACTGGTAAAAAAAAATAGACACACACGCACACGCCATATGTGTATTTTAATAAGTTGTTGTGTGTCTAAATTGTGTGTGTCTGTTTCTCTTATGCAGCCTGAGAGACAGGTTGCAGAAGGTGATTGCAGAGAAGGATAGTTTGCAGACTCAGCTCAAGAATGAACAAGATGAAAGAGAACTCTATAAAGTGAGTGCTATACCTTTCTATGTAAAAGTATATTGAAGGGTTTCTATGAATCAGCCTGGGGGAATTAGTTCAACTGTATTATTTATGGATTATTAAAATGAATAAAAATGGAATTTAGTGATATTCAGCAGAATATATGCTTATTTTATTATCAAAATTAAATTCTCAGGCTGTTTTTAAAGACAATTTTGTGTGATGTTTTATATTCCATATTCCACTATAGTGTAAATGGTACATCTGGTCATATTTGGATAATCATTGTATTTTTATTTATTTAATGTAAATGTTTAAAATGATAAATGTTGATGCTGCATTGAATCTATGTTTGAAGAGTGGGAATGGGACAAAAAAGCATTAGCTTACTGGGATTATAGTCACACATGCAATTTGTAAATATGTCTGTGTAGCACAAGACATTTCTGTTTTGCCTATTTCCTGATATTTTTACATGCATTTATATGTGCATTTATACAGTCGTGACTGTATGTGTGTGTGATTATGATGTGTGCATGTGTGCTTCTGGGATAGTCTCATGTCCGCAGTGCAGAACTGGAGAACACAAAGCTGAGTGCAGAGCTGCAGATGCTGAAGGCTGTGGAACTGAATCGAGAGGTCACTATTGCACAGTATCAAGAGGAGATACATAGGCTCCGCACTGAGAGAAACACACACCCTGCAGATGCAGTAAGTTCGCATACACATATGTGACACACATTTTTATATGTATTAGGGGAGTCGAAATAACGTGTTCATTTCGATCAATTCATCACAGAAAAAATAACGTGTTAAAAAATTAATGCTGATTAATCACACCACATGACAAAAACAGTTATTAAATAAAAGAGAAGCTGAAAGTCTTTAATGTTGATTATTCATTCACTCATATGCTAAAATACATTCAATTTGTAAATACTTTTACAGTACTTTTACTTTTACCGAAAGCTTGTAATTAATTAGATTCATTTTTTTAATTGTGTGACATCCCTAATTTATGTGCTTGAGTCTGTGTGTGTATCATTCAGTATTTGCCTATTAGCATTTCAGACAGAATGCTTTCAAAATAAAGCACAGAACAGGTCATTTGTAAACCCTAGGTTACTTTGAAGAATCTACATACACATTCACAGTGTTTCATTTTATAAGCCCACATGCACTTATAAAACACTCACAAACAGTCACCTTTCACAAAGCTGTGTGTCTGTGTGTATCTGCAGAATCTGAAGGAACAGTTGCGTCAGACAGAGGAGCAGCTCCAGGCCACTCGGCAGCAGTCAGCCATGCTAGGTTCTGAACTGCGTGATGCATCCAGTGGGCGAGACCGCACAATGGCAGAGCTTTATCATGCCCGGCAAGAGGCTGATGCCTTACGTGCCAGCTTAGCTGATGCCCAAGTGGAGTGTAGGAAAGCCCAGAGCCAGCTAGACAAGCTAAAGAGCCAAACATCACAGGAAACGGTAAGCACTTCTGTGGACAATACACTGAGGTAATTAAGTGTTGTAGGTATTGCTGTCATAGCACATGTTCTTTTTCCATACATTCAAATTGCCTCTTGTGTTCTAGACATTTTGGCTGTAATCATAAAGGTAAAGGTGTTGAACCCTTTTTGGTTTGATAGGGTTGTATTCTTTTTAAAGTGTAATTTTGTGTATTTTGGTGTAGATTAAAAATAATAATACCAAAAGTTGACTTAAAAGAAAACAAAGCCCGTAAAAAGATGCATTTTTTTTATGGGCCTGTCATATTTGGTAATACAAGTTTGGTTTTGTATATAAGTTAACATATAGTTTTTATATGTAAACCAACCCCTTTTAAATTGAGTCTCTTTGTAACGTTACAAAAAACAATTCACAAAACAATGAATTAGATCCAATTAGATCATTGGTCAGTTATAAAAAGCAGTCTTAAAGACACAGTAACAAAAACATACTGTTTAATCAATGAAAGTTGACAAATGGTGGCAAATGTGAGAACAGACATAACTGGGCATGAGGTAAAAAATATTTTTATTTTTTATATAAATACTGTATACTGTATATAAATATATATAAATACAGTATATATAAATACAGTATATAAATACTGTATACTATATACTGTATTATATTTATATACAGAATTTATATTTTAAAGTTAGACATTGAAAAACGTCCACCATGCATTATCTAATATGTTCCCATTTTCAGTATGACTACATGAAAGCCGATGGTCATCATTCAAAATGTGTTAAACAGGTTGATGCTGATGATGGAGCTGGCATGGTCTCTGGTTTGGAGGTGGAGCTACAGAAGGAGGTGGAGGAGCTGAAGTTGAGGCTGCAGATGGCTGCAGAGCACTATAAGGAGAAATACAGAGAATGCCAGCGTCTGCGCAGACAAGTTACAAAACTCTCCCAGCAACAGGAGACACAACAGGGGGTGAGTGAGGGAAAGCGGCAGTGACAAACAGTGTTGTTCAAAAGTCTTAGGCATCTGAAAATAATTATCTGGGCAGTGAGCTTTACTTTTCAAATGTGCTAGTTTAGTCATTTCCTACATTTGTTCTTTTCCCCTAAAGTTGTGTTTCAGCAGCAAGTACATGCCTGTGCCAATATATTGTGATATAAATGTTCAAACTACAAGAAAATTCCCAACCTGCACTACCTCAGTCCTGATGCTGGTTACCTGGTTTCAAACAATTATGCCATATGATGCATATCAACACGGCCAGCTACATGTTTTGCTCTGTTTCTTTGACATCTACAAAATATTTTCAAATCGTTACATAACCGTTACTAAATTCATAGTCCGCTTTCGCCTGTTGAAGCAGTCAAATCATTCAACCTCCCAATACTTGGGCCAGTTCACACATTCTGTTCTGACCCCGCTGGTCGCCGCTTGCTAATTACCTTGTCCATTGATCAAATTACATGCTGGAACTCCAGTTTATCTAGTTGGTTCTAGTCTGCCTAATACATGTGCACAGTACTGTGTGTTCACAAAAGCTTGTACGTTTGCACACTAGTGTTTGTATTAAGGGTATAATGTATTTTTTTTTGTAGGAGTTCAACAGGAATGATGCATCTACAGAGACCACACAGGAGCCTAACACACTGTATGTGGAGTCCCCTGATACTGGTATGGACACAGTAATACATAGTGTGTGTGATAATTTTAACATAGTCTTTAGGGCTTGTAGAATACTGTGATCTTATGTCTCACAGAAAAGAAACCTGAGATCCAGGAGTCTCTTGAGAAAAAAGAAGTGAGTGAAATGGAAGGGAGCAAGGAAGAGGAGCAAGAAGAAGGAGAGGAGTGCAGCATCTCCGTGGAAACAGACCTTACTCAGATGGAAGAGAGATGGAGAGAGCAGTGCACAATCAATGACAACCTGAAGCTACTTTTGTCCGGTGAAGAACAGCGATTTATGGTACAACTCTGTTGCTTGCACTTTCAGGCATGCACAAATTGACACAAAACCCATTGAATATGTTGTGAGATTAAGTTTCCGTGCACAGGAAATGCGTGCAAAAATATTTAAACCCGGGACCACTTTTTATGACTGCCATTGCAGAGTTATTTTCTTCCTTTTTTGGTGGACTTCACCAGGCCACATGGAACTAGCCTCTGCTGCAGAATAAATCTCTTAGGCATGTCCCTCCATGCCAGTGCTCTGTGTGGGGTAGACACAATGTACTTTTAGGGCAATAGCTCTGCATTGCCCCAAAATTACCTTTAGGAGATGCATAACCCCAGCTCATTACAATTCATTTGTGTAGTGTCACCTAGTTAATAACTTCAGTGCAAAATCTACCGCTTTGCTACCCAATATCTTGTGACTTAAGTGTTCAAACTTCACAAAATTTTACACGCTGCATTACTATTACATATTTGAATGGAACAAATTTGAAATGTTTGCACTTGACTGCATTTGTCTCCTACAGTTTCATTCCACTTGCTTAAAAAAAATGACTGCCAATAGCCAGTCAAAATTCAGCAGCTTACACATGCATGCCTATATAAATGCCCATCTTATTGAAATTGTTTTGGCTCATTAAAAATGTGATAGATATTACATACTCAATTTCAAACAAATTAGCCATAAGTTGACACTCTGCCAGGCTTCAACATTTTGTGCTCTGTTCCTCTGACATGATTTGGCCTATTTTCAAAATTAATTTAGTCTTTTAAATTTACAAAAAAATTCACATGGTCCTTTCACCTGCCTTGCAGATCCTGCTTGTCCGGCGCTCAACTTGTATTCTTAAGTTTTTTCAGTGGTCATTTTATGCAAAATATAATTGATTTTTCTTGATATTATTTTAGTCTTTAAATTCAGTATTTCACACACCGTACCATAAATATATATAGTTTTAAATGATTAACATATGAATCCCATTGATTGGTTACAGCTGATTTTTCCAAAACTAAGTATAGTAACACCTCAGTTTTATGCCTCTAACGCAGATTTTTTATCAGAGAACCGAACTGTATGACCCCCACCAACCCAGCGATGGCAGTAACACACTGACAAGTTGTCAACCGCCACAAAAAGAAGAAGCAGCAGCCCGCTGCAGCATGTAGCATGACTGCTCTGTGTCTTGTCCTCGTATTTTAGTTTTCTCAGTTTATTTAGTATTAGTAAGCTGTGCCATGTCTAAACATGTGGGTACAGAGAGTTATTTCAACGTTTCTTTTGTGTACGAGTCTTTACACGCTGCCAATGCTAACTGCTAATGGTTTTTGAGGAATACAGTTTTCTGATTCTGATTATTTACTTACCTTTACATTTTCTTTAAGGGTAATGCATTAAACTGAGTTTAAAATGAAATCAAAGTGTTCTGAGAGCATATTTAGGGTTTACATTATAAAAATAGGCATTTTTAGGCATTTTTCTTTAATCAAAACACAACAACGCGGTTTTTCACTATACCCGAGTGCTCTTGGACGTAACTCCTGCGAGAAGCAACCCAGCATGCACTTGGATAGTCTACTTATTTTACCATACATAAATCTCAAAACATCAATACCCACATAGTTGAACGTTAGTGTGTTGGGTTGATCTTAGGTCATATTGTCTGGCTCACTCTAATATCAGGTTTCTCTGTGTGTGTGTGTGTGTGTGTGTGTGTGTGTGTGTGTGTGTGTGTGTGTGTGTGTGTGTGTGTGCGTGTGCAAGAGAGAGAGTGCCATAAAGCTCTGGGAGTGGAGAAGATACTAGGTCGTAAATGGCTGCCCTTGTCTGAGTATTTAGACAATGCTGGAGACACCATCAAAGGCGGGAGAGTCCTTTATTTACAGCCTGTTTAAATACACACATGCACAAATGCACACTGTGCTTTATGAGTGTTTACTGGAAGGTAGGGTAAGAAACCTCGGTAGGACCATTTCATCAGTGAACTTCACCCAAACACACATATGCACAACTGTAAGATTAGTAGAGAGTAAATTGAGGCTTGTCAATTGTTTTAACTTTTAGGAGAATAGGACCTCAGTCATGTAAACAAAACAAAACCAGCAGGTCAGAATCACTTTGTATAAATGGGGGGCACCCTTTTGTGAAATAAATGGTGCAAGTTGAAATATCTGTGTCTTTAGCATTCTGTTAAGGCACTGCAATATACTTCTAGTGTGGGTCATGAAAAAAAACAATAAAAAAAAATCAAGAAATTTTTGAACCATGTACCATGATCAGTCTGCAACTACATAGCAAAAATGGAATAAAATCAAATAAATATTTCATTAAGAAGAACAAGCAGCAGTTACACATAAGGGCTGGCTTGTTTGACAGTTTTTAATCTGAGTACAATATCTTGGCTTTGTACCAATTCTTCTTTCTTTCTTCTTTTTTTTTGTTCTCGCGTTTTCGCAAACCGAGCTCCTTCCAAGACTTAAAGATATAATGAACATGAGATCTGTCTGAGGGCCCTTGAGGTACAGTTTGAGAATCTACTAACAAATGCCTTGCAAACTAATCAAGAAGGTAATACAGAAAGGCTAAATGTATAAAGCGTATTAGCACACAAATGATTGTACATTTTATGATATTGAATTGTATAGACCTTTTTGTTATTCTGTTGTGATTTGATCTGTACCTGAATTTCAGTAACCAGTTCTAGTTACACCTCCCAGGAGATTCATTAGTTGAAAGCTAAAATTGAAATGTTTTTCAGTTTACATGAATGCTGTAATATGTTATTTGTTATTACATTGGCATTCAAATAGCTTCTAATCCCCTAGGAGGAGTTGTTGCAGGACATGACTAATACAAATAGCCTCCAGCCTGTATATTTTATATGCATGGGTCACTTGTTTGTTTATTCTAACCACATTGCTTGCTCGAGCAGTTGTAAGCATATCTTTTCAATGTATACTGGTATAAGAATATTGTGTCGCAATTGTTACACTGTTACATTTGTGTTGGTGTGTCCATTTCTACTTAGGCTCAGTTGGCTGAAAAGGACAGAGAGGTGTCTTCACTGAGGGAGAGTCTAGCTGATGTGACCAGGGAGAAGGAAAGGCTGGAGGAGGTAAAACCATACATAACTATTAGAACACTTGTAGTTTCTCTGTTAATAATGTTGTTTTCAAACTATACATCTTTGAATTAGTCATTTTTTAACTAGAAGTTTCACATAATTCCATGCCTTTATCCTCAGGGTATTGCTCCCTTAAGGAATTAGACGTGTAATTCTGTTCACTCTATTTGATGTAATTCCAAAGGCTAATATTATGGTCTTTAGCAAGAAGTGATGAAAGTTAATGAGAATCTTTTATATCATAAGTACCTTCATTAGATTCTGCAATTAAGACATTCAAGTCAGGCTGAGTGTGAATGTTCTAGCACAGCCAGTAAAGACTAAATGCCACAGCCAGCTCCCTGATTACCCATCGGCACTTGTGTTAAATGTTAATCGTGAGAATAATTCCTCTAATCATGACCCACAGTTCTCAGGTCAGAGAGGGGAGCAAGTGAGAAAGAGAGATAGAAGCTACACTGCACCAAAGCTATTTAAAGACAGGGAATGTTTTATCATATAAATATAATCACTTTCGCCTGCAGAGGCTAAGAGTTAGCTTCCTTTGTTTATATTTCTGTGGTAACTCCTACTAGTGTTTGTAATGTCCTAATGCCTCAGTGGTGACTTGTATGTTCAGAACAGAGATTTTCAATAAATAATAAATAATATAAAATATTCATTAAATAATGAATACTTTTTTTGTGAATTTTTTTTAATGACTTTTTCCTCAAGGAGATTCAGATTTGTACAAATCACATTCTTAACTGTTGCACTGAAGAGGACTTCAATCTATTTCTATTTCAGTCTATTCAAAAGTTCTGTATAATAGTTGAGATGCAAACAAAAGTTGTTCAGAATGGTTTGGTATGTCTTTGTATTGTAATTTGTTCAAACATACAGGGTTAATTGTTCACATCAGTGGTCATACTCTTGGCAGCAGATGTTCACTTAAATATCAGCATAGGACAGATGTTTAGATTTGACTACTATTTTAAACCAGTATTTGATGATATACTCATTGTACTCTAAAAGAGCAGAACATTTAGGAGATGCTGAACTATTGTGCTAAAATGGCTGTATTTTATTCATTTTATTCTATTTGTAAACCTGTAGAAAAAACATCTGTAGAAAAGATTTTTTATAATGTTAATCAATGTAAAAAAATTTTTTTTTTTTTTTTTAAATAAATGTTTACTAATCGGCATCACATTGTGGCCAAAAATGTGACATTCCTACTAACTGAGTTCAAATATTTCAGCCTTATCCATTGGCTGGCTTATAAAATCAAATACGCAGTCATTCCATCTCTATAGACACACATTAACAGTATAATGGGTCACACTGAAGAGCTCAGTCACTGAAAATGTGGCACTGCCACCACAAGCGATGCATAGCTCCGACAGTGAAGTTTGGTGCAAGAAGGATTATGGTCTGGCTATTTTTCAGAGTGGAGGCTCTTACAGCTGCACTGGAGACTAGGTCATTCCAGATTAATACTCCTGAATTTAGAATGGGATATCCTACAAGCTCATATTGGTGTGACAGTTAGGTGTCCACATACTCTTGACCATAAAATGTATTTAGATGAAACGTTCAGTTTCAACCCACAATTTCAATGTCAGTGCTCCCTTAGGCATTAGGTTTTCTTTACAATGCACATTTTCAAATAAACCACTCTGAACAGCTGCTTACATCTAAGTGACTAAACTGTGCAGAAATGGATTGAAATTGTAGAAAATTGGGAAGCCCTTAGGGCTATGATTTTAGACTCTCCAAGGTTTTGAGGCCCATTTGGTGGTAATAGCTATTAAATTATATATTTAAGGATTTAAGAATTTGTCAGTACATAAACTGTTTTTATTATTGTATATGTATCTACATACTGCAAAGCCAGGAAATTTAGCTTTTTCTCACCAAATATCCAATCAGTAAAATACCCCTTGATTTTAAAAAGTCTAAAACTTAAGTCCTCCTTGTACAACATTTCCATAACAAGTGCTATAAGTTGTCTTGTTTATGAGACAAATGTTACGTAACAAACATCAAACAAAGATCTTACTCAGCAGTATCCATGCTCATGTTATCTCTCAGGAGCTGCGATCATGCGGAGGCAGAGAGGAAGGAGCTGGAGGCCAGAGGTCAGAGGTCAGGGAACCTGTGGTGTTGCGATATCCTCTGCCATATCCTCAAGACCCACCCCCACTTCCACTGGTGCCGCAACAACCTGCAGAGTTGCAGTATGGAAACCCTTACTCAGAACAACAGATACGTGGTAAGGGCAGCTATAGTCATGCTTAATATTTTGACATATTTTTAATTCATAATAGAGAACATTAGAAGAGGATGAGGACGACATTATTGTACACTTTGGACCCAAAATACATAATGTCAGTCTCATCTTGCATGTTTTGTTTTGGATTACTGTAGTGTGTATTTGTGCTTCCTCCCCTTCAGATGGTGCCGATGGGGCGTTGTCCCCTGAGCAGATGTGCCGGCCCCCTCCAGTGGCTCCTCCCCCATGGGCAGGACCTGTAGTCTGTAGTCAGCCATCACGGAGCCTCAGTCCTCCAGATGGTCTGGAGAACCCTGCTGAAGAGCGGCCCAATGTGAGAATGCTGTCTTACCAACACAACTAGCCATTTAGTTAAAAGAAAGAAAATATTGATTTATTATCATATTAATGATTTGAGCAGCCACATAATCACATGTCACTCTGTGGCCATAATCCATTTGTTTTCATCTCTGGCCCTGATTTTTTTTCTGTCACATTTTTCTTCCCGTATCTTTCTGCCCCTTTCCTTCTCCATTTTTCTCTCCCACATGCTAGACACTTCAGGTCAGGGGGCCAGTACAAGGGTGGGCAATTTGCATAAAAGCACAATTAAGGCTTTTCTTCTCCGGCTCATTAGTGGATTGGAGTGACGAGGGCGGAGGCTTATTAGCGGGCAAAGCTGACGAGGGTCGTGCTAATTGGCTGCGGGTGTTGGCCTGTGCTCCACACTGGCGCTGCTCTATAGTGACCCACTTCTCTTCCGCTCTCGTTTGCTGCATTAAAAGCCCATTAACCTTTGCAGGGAGCCGGCTGTGTGCAGACAGCCGTGCCTTTTAGTAGGAAGTGTGTGTGTGTGTGTGTGTGTGTGTGTGTGTGTGTGTGTGTGTGTGTGTGTGTGTGTGTGTGTGTGTGT
>JBBPDE010000140.1:5463628-5475427 GCA_037974605.1 Nannopetersius ansorgii
TGTGTGTGTGTGTGTGTGTGTGTGTGTGTGTGTGTGTGTGTGTGTGTGTGTGTGTGTGTGTATGTGTGTGTGTGTGTTTGGGGAGTGGGGCTCGTGAAACTGTATTATTTTGTCTTCTGCTATTATGCTACTTGTAAAACTGCCAACTTTCCTTTTTTGTCTCCTTTAGATTTCATTTATATGAACAAGTACACTTATATAGAACCTTATCACAGTACGAGCTGACAGGTCACTGTTATGTTACCTTTTCCTGGACTATACTACAAGTATATCTGCAGTTAATCATCAGACCGAGCACCCCAGCGGTCACTCATGAGTAAAACACTGCTCAGTGCACTTTTAGCCATGTAATACCAGGTATTTGCAGGCTTCAATTCCTTACTTCTACAACTTCGGGATAAACAATATAACAAGCTTGGGAACTGAAGGAGTAAATTCAACAGAATGTAGCCAGTATAGTAGTATAGTTCCTAGACAGGGAACATGGAAAGAGTAAACATCTTTTGGAGTAAAGTTTGATGTCCTACATTTGTTTTTGTGAAGTTCATGCCTCACTTTAAAAAAATAAAGTGTAAGATACAGATAAAATTCCTAAATATTATCAATGAACAAAATAAATTATGTCATCATAAGCTATATATCATAATAAAATATCATAATATTTAATAGAAGTAAAACTTTCGTGAAATCAAGGGCTCAAAAAGGTTTCATAATCAAAACCTGATTCAAATGACTGAGTACAAGGATAACCAAATCAATCACAGTAGTAGTGAGTACAACAAGCATGAATCCCTGTTTCTGTATTTAATAAAATAAAGCATAGAAAAACAGTGCCTCTGTATGATGTTTGGGAGAAAATCTTTAGTCTTCAGTATGGAGTGTGTGTGTATGTGTCTGTGTGTATGTATGTGCGCGTATGTATGTGTGTGTGTGTCGCATTTATTGAAGAATCTCAGTGTTCCGGGTGCACAGTGGTGCTGGGGGCACAGTTAATGTTGCCCAAATTTTATGATTTCCATTCACTTACAAAATTCAGGCGCCGTTCCTTCTGCAGGAAAAGTAGCAGGCACCTCACGCGCTCTCTCACACATAAACTAGCTGTTATATAGATACTCTGCGAGTTCAATTTCATGCTAACTAAAATCAGCCGTCATTACCTTGCTACGCATATTCCAGTGATAACGCAGACTGCACCGCTCTCGAAAACTGTCCTACAGTGATGATATTGTGTTTTAATGAGCCATGAACTACATTAAACCCCTGCAATCCATTTATGTAGGTCTAATAACACTTCGGACTCGGTGGGGACGCCAAAGGAGCCTCTCCTATAAAGGTGCTCTATATTCCGACCCTGTCATTAATTTTACTTCCTATCAAACTTCACTGAGCATTAAACTGCAGGGAGAAATCAGGACTGACGTGAAATCAGGTACTAATTCATTAAGACAGAGGAAAAGTGTGCAGCTGTCTGCTAAATTGGCAACCAAGCAAAAACTGAACAATGACAACGCCTGAATAACCTTTCAAAGATTCCAAAATATTTCATTGGAAAGGGATCCACAAGGACGAATTCCCTTTAAAAAGACATAATTAAATGTCCTATGCATATATGTATGTAACATTTATATAAAAAAAACACTGTGTGGCAGAAACTGGCTACAAATGATAGCATATAATGTGTATAATTAGGCTGCTCTTACCCTAAAAGAGATCAGGAAAAGAACATAAAATATAGTCGCTGTCTCGGTCTACAAAGTGATTATTTTTCAGAAGAAGGAATAAACATTATTCATTTATAATGGATCTACTAGTCCTACTTCATTCGCTACTTTCTATTGGTCCGTTCAGTATTACGATATCATGACAGCACAATATTTGGGCAGTTAAAGTTGATTACTCAATGAAAAAGAATTGGTTACAAATTTTCTCAATGCTTTGACTTCGTGATTCAGTCCGAGTGCGGTCAACATGTGGTAAGTCTGTAGAACACTATAAAGCCATGTTTTGCAGTCTGAACATTCTCCACATGGGGGAGCTGTTATAATTAAAATAAACAAAAATTTGAAAATGAGGGAAAGAAAACACACACCAGCAAACTGACCCTAGAAAGACATGCATTTACAAACTGAATGTATATGAAGTAAATTATTAGGTGTTATAAATTGCATGTATATGACAACTCAATTATTTGTCAAAAATAACTGCTTGATTACTTAGTTTAAAAAACTGAGAGTAATAGGAGACCTAAACAATACTTACATAATTATCATCCAACAAATGAATATGGAAACTAATCACCGCTAATCCATTAAGAGCATTTTAAGTGATCATTTATCATTTAATTATGTAAGAGAGTTTAATCAAGCAATTCAGGGTTTACTATGGGTTACCAAAGGACAAGTGTGCCACCTTGTGGTCATTAATGACAGAAACATATGCATTTCCTGTGTTTGTATGTGTGTGTGTTTGAGTGTGTGTGTGTGTGTGTGTGTGTGTGTGAGCATGGAGGAACCTGGCATGGCATGGGGATGCAGGAATGCCATGCTTGTTTTCCAGATGGCTAATTAAAAAGCAGGCGAGTGTTTAAATGTGTTTGAGATCAGCAGGTCTCCGGATGGAAGGAGAAGGGGGTGGAGGGAAGAGGAGAGGAAGGGACGGGAGAGAACGCTAAACGAGGCTGTAATTATATTTTCCAGAGCTCAGCAGTACACAATACTCCTCGCGGAAGCACCAGGATACCTGCAAACACACACAGCGAACACACACAGACAACATGGCACAAACACTCATGCAGGGAGCATAAACACCAAGAGAGAAACCCTTACACAAATTACACACAGCTTCAAAATCCTCCCTTCAGGGGTCTTCCCAACGAATTCTGTACAACTGCCTGCATAGAAACACACATATAAACCCAGCCTTAACCTTAAGCTCAGTGAAAGAAAGAACATTTTTAGCCAAATAAAAAAATGAGAACTGTTTTTACAAAGGCTTATACTGTCTCCACAGAAATGTTTTTCATCAAGCTATGCGAGCTGGTCCCCATTAAGAGTTAAATACACACTCTAACTACCTCACTTACACACACACACACACACACACACACACACACACACACACACACACAAAAGGATGGGGTGGGACTGTGTAGGCTGGTATGAGGGATTTTCCACCGGCTCTCACTAATTGGCTCATAAAAGGTCCGACATGTTATTTAATGTGACTCTTTAAGTCTCTCACTGATGCATGTACACACATACACACGCACATACACACACAAACTCATGATATAACCAACTCTGAAAACACTGAAAAAAAGAAATGAATAATATGTATATTACTATCATGTTATACTGCAATTCCACGTGTACTGTTTTATTACACACCAGCATTACCATAAATTCTCTTATAACTGCTACTAATAGCACATTTAACAGTCTGTTACTGTTTTATATAACTATAAATGAAAACGCTAAGTCACATCATACACAGATAAATAAATATATCTGTAATACCTTACAAGCTGAAAACACACATTACTGACCAAGCCTGACCTCTAGTGGCCTCAAAAAATAGTCAAAGAGAACAAATCATTTGCCATGGTATATTTAAACACACACACTCACACACCAACTCTTATTTCTTATTTCTTACACTTTGGTAAGTACTGACCACTATATTCCATTCCTCAGAACAGCAGTCCAGCCATCAATATTTGGCCATTTTTCATCCTTCCAGCACATCAAATTCAAGAACTGATTGTTCACTTACTGCCTCACTTGACAAAGATTCACCGTAACAAACTAGTCAGTGTTCAGTATTCAGTATTCATTTCACCTGTCATAGGTTTTAATATTATGACCTATCAAATCATAGGTCTGTACATACACTTTAAGTCCACACTAATGGCCCTATATTCTAATTAGATGCCTTCATTCGGGATATTTTCAAAAAAGCAGTCCAGACCGAATCACTCCTTACAACGCTTGAACTGGTTTAGGCAAAATGTGTGATTACATGTAAACATATTAGTTGTGGTAACATCATGAAAACACTGGATATTTTAATAATGCTTACATATTACTCCAGACTCAACGAGGAATGTTCAGTTTTTCATGCCCGTTTTATAGGCCCTTTAAAGTATATTCTTATGGTTCTTATGCCAATTATATAACACCTGTCCAACAACTACTACCTGTCCAAATAGTTCACTACTGATCATTACTGAGAACATGAAGAACTCATACACTTTATATGGTGTTTACTGAGAACCACATACCAACTTTGGCCAAATTGATCTTATTTTGAGGCTGCATCACATGCATTCTGATTCAATAAAGCAATGCCACAGTGTAATACTTTGTTGATGTTTTTTCCCAAGACTGTAGATGGCATTAGTATTTACTGTACTGTTGGGTTATGCTGCCCGATGGCTTTTTTAATGTTTTGACTTGCTAACTTTCATTTAAGCAAGGATTATATTACAAGCCTACCTATCCAGTACTAAACTGCTACTATTACCAAAAAGCACTGATATAATCATAAGCCCATAGGCATACGGTGCTGATACTGGTATTTATGCAATGTTAAATCATTCCGTCACAGCTGACATTTTTAAATGGTTGATGTTTGACTGGATCAGTGGGAGGGCACATCACCACCAGACATCTGTAGCATTTGATTCTACCCCATTACATTTACACAAAACCCAGGAAACTATTTAGCTTTCCCCAAAAACTACTAACAAAATGACAGTTGAATCTTTTCACATCTTAACATGTGATGTCTTTATTTTTAAACCAAATTATAAAAAGTAATATTCTAATATTCTAAAGTAATTCTAATAATACCTATCCCTACCGACCAGAAACTGCAACTGATTACATTTTCTGGTGGCCGTTTTAAGTAAAATGTTAAGCATCTGCCTGAGTAAGAATTGAAAAAAAAAACATGTCCTGAGCAATCTCGTGTCTATTAGAACATATTCATTCATCCATATGTTCCAATAGACACAAGTGTTATAACAGCTTATTAGATATTTTTCCGACCTGATTAATAACCATTAATAAGCTGAATTTGAAGCCTTACAGTAAGATTATAGTAGCATTACTATAAAGTGGTATCAGTGTCCTAAAAGTATAATGTGTGTTTTGTGTTGTTTGTATGATGTAACCTGTTGCCGTTACACCACAGCAACAATAACCCCGGAGCAAACCTGCCTGATTATGCCCCGGGCAGGTTTGTACATCTCCTTTTTCTATACACACTCGCAAGTGCTCACATGCACAGGAAACCACTGGCAAGAGTACCTGAAGCCATGTACTGAAAGATAGGAGGAAAGCATGACATCATTCAACATTCCTCTCTTCTTAGGCAAACAGTGAGGCAACCAGTTAGTAATAGTTGGACAAAGCCACACACACGAACACACACACAAAAACAAACACACATTCACGTTCACACCTACTAGACAATCGGTGGTTTCTTAACCAGCTGCATGCTGTTGCATCATTAACTCAAGCACACAAAAGCTAACAGAGGGTCCAGAATTGAGTAGATGTGGCATCTGGATATAGTTACTGAGCTCTCTCAGCATCAAAGCTAACAAAGTTTCAGTACCAGTATAGCTGCTAAAAAATTTGTTGTGACAAACTGTTTGGCACATTGTTGGGAAGCAAGAAAGTACAGGTAAGCTTAGCAATAGCAAATGACATCGTACGAAACCATCAAATGATCAAATGAGCCACAGATGATCAAATGACAGACCTGTGATCACTTATTAGGATGTATATTGTAAATAGTGTCTATTTGTCATATGTGAACGCAGTGGGCAGCCAGAAACACAGCGCTCAGGTGGAAATGTGTGGGGAGGGACTTGCTGAAGGGAACCTCAGTGGTGCCACTAGCAGTCCTGGGATTTGAAACCACGGCCCACTGAGGAGAGGGGCAACTCCCTAACCACCAGCCAGACTAATAATTATACATGTACTTTATTGTTTATGTCTTTAGTTTGCAAGTATAGGTGGTCTGCTCTGGGATCTGGGATCAAAAACTACAGTCCTGGCTTTGTTTTGGTTACATACACAACAGTCGTCTGAGAGTGACTGTGACAGGCTAAAGGAAGAAAATACCACCAAAAATAACCTGTAATAGAGCGACAGCATTAAAAATGCCAAAGCAAAAGCCAAAATGTGGAATGTTCATTCCTAATCAAGTCAGACATGCAAGCTGAATACTACAGGACCTGCATTTCATTCACTGAATACAAGATCGAAGGTAAATAAAGCTCAGAAAACAAGCAGGAACTGAAATCGGCTGCAATACAGACCTGGCAGAACAACATCAAGGATTATATTCAGAGATTTGTGGTTTGGTTTGCAGGCTCTCCATTTGCAGCCTACTACATAAGCATATTTCATGTCATATTACTTACACAGCCTTAAAAATGATCAACTTGACACAGTTTGGGTTATTTCTGATGGAAAAGCATGTTCTTTGTTGCAGAAGCAGCTGGTGGTAGCAGCCTTTTACCAAGGGCTGCTGTTCAATGTTGCCAGCGGCAGACATAACAGGCAACCAGCGACCATGCTGGAATAAACTGAGGCAAAGAGCCAGTTCACTACCACAAGGAGGCAGAGTCGCTCCAGCTTTGCTCCAGACAAAGCCTCAAGTTTAAATTACAGTCCTGCACCGCTGAACAGTTCCGTCTGAACAGAACACCCGTCATTAACAGGCAGCATATCTTACATTTTTCTTTCATCTTATTTTCTTCAGTGAGAGCCACTTGTGACATTTCTGTATCACCATTTTAACTCCTTCATGTCTGAGAATTGATTTTGTCTCTGAGCCTTTGAGACTGATATATGCAAATGAGCTCTATTCTAATTGGCTGTTCTGGTTGCTCCTTGTTCAAAAAGCAGACCCGGCTTATGGCTTCGATATGTAAAATCACAAAAACAATTAATTCCTAAAGGACTGTTTTTACAGCATAGTTACAAATGAGTAATAGATATGTTACATATTAAAAAGGGCAAACTTGTGGTTTGTTCAAGTTCTGGCACATATTCTAAAAAAGCTTCAGTGCAGCTTCAAAGACAAATGCTTAGTTTAGAGAAAAATGTTCATTTTAGGAACATTTCTCTATTAGTGACTGGTCTATCCCAAAGCCTGGCCTAAACACGTGACTTTCAGTACTCACCGTTGCTATAATCTCAGTAGAAACAACAGACAACACTGAGAAACATAATTTTCATCTTCTAAATTGCAATTTCTACTATGCAATTACTGCTTCTATTACTGCCTGGTGTTACTGATACACTAAGGGATCAGGTTTTGTGTTTGAGCAGCTTTCTGACCCCTAAAGGTCCCATCTGAGCCCCCCCTGAGAGCAGCTGATGCACAAAAGGTCAAAAGGTGACAAATATGTAAAACAGTCTATAGTCTAGCAGAAATTACTCAATGACCTCAGGCGCCTGTGTCTTTTCTTCTTCCTCTTCGCCTAAGTGTCAGCGTTAGGACAAGAGCGGCAGGGTTCCAGTGTAAAACAAGCAATTTCTGCCCAGGTTTACTCAATCTAACCAATCACAGCGCTTCATCGCCTCTGTGTGACAGCCAGTTGCCATGGAAACAGTAACCCTTCCCCTCACGATGATTCACAAATAGTGTTGGTTTGTCGAGACTCCTGATCGCACCAATTCACAACACGGGCACAAACTGCAGGCCTTGCATACTCTCCAGAAATACAGTAAATGAGTTTTGCATAATTGCACACAGAACCACAAACATGCTCACCACAATAAATTATCTGAAATGCATTACATTACATTCGTTTGGCCCGGAAGAAACACACCGGCTGTGATAAATCTTTATACGAGAGTAGTGCAAGAAGAAGTGCATTAGGAGAGGAAATGCTCTCAGATGAATTCTTCGAAAGGTTTTGATGCATAACCTAATTAACCTAAATATAAAAGCCCGCCTTTGCAACTTATCAAACGTGCACATCTGTAGCAAAAATGCATTTCAAAATCACATCTGATGCAGTTGATTTAAAAACAACTGCAAACCCTTATTATTTTCTTATACTGGCAACAGTGGTAAGAGTGGAAGTTCCTGAGGAGATATGGTATCAGACAGAGATCTGCAGCACAGCTGGCTGAAGGGGCCTGGCTAGTTACATTATACTACATTATATTACGTTTATCCAAAGCGACTTACAATAAGAGGAAACAGTTTCGGGACAGTGTGAGAACCAGAGGAGAGTACCACGTGCTAACATCTAGAGGTAAAATCAAATTTATCCCGATAAAGTCTGCTAAACCAGACTCGGCTCCCTTCGGGGGCTGTGTGAATGTGCGAGTCTGCTATGAACGCTGGCGACACATACCTCCAATACACACACACACACACACACACACACGCACGCACGGCTAGACTAAACAAAGCTCTGCGGGGCGAGAGCTAATAATCACGGCGCAGGCCTGCTGCCGCTCCGGAGAACCTGCACACAGCCGGGCCGGACCTCGCAGCCCGAGAGAAGTGTTTCTCTCCTTGCGGCCAGGCTGTCTGGCGTCCTGTCCCTGTCCGAATTTTCAACTCGCCAGCCGGCCGAAACAGAAGCGCTTTATCCGCCCTCTCCGTGTCCCACCTCCCACCCTCTCCCTCCCTCCCTCCAGCCCGACCCTCCGCTAGCTAGCGCCGGCTAAAGGCAGCCCGCCGCGGCGCCTCACCGATGTGGTTGTCCTCGATGTGCACGATCAGTTCGGCCAGAGACTCGAAGTGCAGCCCGCAGCCGCCAAAGCGGCACGCGTTGGAGAAGAAGGAGGCCGCCGCGACGCCCGTCATGGTGGGGGCCGAGTGGAGGGGAGCTGGCAGGCAGGAGAGGAGGAAAGGAGGGCGGGAGGGGCGAGCAAAGCCGGCGGCCCGGAGCAGCTGGAGCAGCGGGAGGAATAGGCGGAGGAGGAGGAGGAGGAGGAGAAGGGGGGAAGAGGAGGAGGGACCGAGCGGCTAGACAGAAGCAGACCGGTCAATCACCTGTGTAACACGACCAGACTCTTCTTGTGGCTTATTGTACCTTCAGTTCAGGAATTGTTATTGAATAGTGTCGCAAAAATGCATGCTTTTGTAGTTTGGACTAATGCAGATAACTCAAGTAAAGTGGTCACACCACAGAGTGTGAACATTGTGAAGTTCTTTCTCTACATTTAATCCATTCACCAAGTGAACCAGTGGAAGGCCAGCGATGCAGTCTGGGGACAGTACCTTGCTTAAGGGCACCTTAGTGGTGCCACAATCAGTCCTGGGATTCAATCCCATGATCTTCTGCTCACAAATGGCTACTCCCATACCAGTAGGCCACCAGCTGTTTACTGCTTCCAAAAGTGCTGCTAGAATGATTAAGTAATTAGAAATAATTCTTCTTGGGTACAGTCCAGTTTAGATTCAGAACCAGAGGCAGACATTGGAAAGCAAGATTGAACTTCAGAAATACAGAATTCCGTTGGAAACCTGCTTAAATATAATAACACATGTGTGTGAGCAAATCTGAGGCTTATACGGAGTCGGAGCCGTGGTAACTTACTTAGGCCCAAACCATAATGACCTTCTGTTTAACCCCTTCATACTGAGATCAAGGGGTAAAACTATAGTCTTGGTCTATGCCATGTAAAGATTCACATAAACATTTTGGCACAAACAGAGGCATCATCAGTAAAACGTCCTGCAGGAAGTTCACAAATCGCATCCCAGACTAGACCGAAACATCTGTATCAGCTATTCTGTTCAAAGGGGGAAATACACAGCATGAAGTCACTATCTTTTCACTGAAGCATTTTACGCCTCCTGGAGATGACAATGGCACAGTCTCTTCGCACGGGTGAGTCTGCAGAACACACAGTGTAACCAGGCCTTCAGGCCAGATGAACTCTGTGAACTAGATACAAAACAAAGTAAAGGGTGTTGGAGGTGCTTACAATGACAGATTGGCCTGTTATTACCAGATGTGGGTAATAACTCAACAGCAGCTTGATAACATGTAGTTAAATCATTTTATATGTACTTATTAAACGTAATGAAGAAAAACATATCATGCTTGTTTAAGATCCAACTTTGTCAGTTTTGTGGTATTGTGACCATAATTTCTGCTGTATTATGAGTCATAATTCAGTTTTACATGATCATGTGCCTATCTCTCTCTGAATTTTTTTTATATAAGTCATCACTTAAAAATGAAGCAGAAGCTGTTAGCCTTTTAAACGAAACTCTTTTTTTGTGAATAGTTATTGTGATTTTAGTGGAACCAACTGTATGTGCTCATTACCTGGTTACTATGCTGCTTATCCTCTCACTTGCAAACTAATTGATATTATTGTTTACTATAATATAGCATCTTATGTCATGTAATGTTATGTTGTGTTTTCTGTTATGTTATGATATTATAGGGACTGTATCACCCCAGAGGAGCAGAAGTCAACCTACTTCTTCTTTAGCCATTCACCACACAAATCATGCTCTGTTTTTGTGTAGTCAGTGCTCAGGGTGTTTCTTTTTTTTCCAAGCTGCTTTTGCTTCTGTTAAAAACATTGTTTTGCTGAAGTACTGTTTTACCCCCCAGTAATAATAAATGTTACTGAATGCTAGTTCATGTACTAGCTCCACAAACTAAATGTTTAGGCCATTGCAGCCTCTGGTGCAGTCAAAACTGGTCCAGTCCAGGTTAAAGAGTCAGTGAAGTGTACTGCAAAGAGTGTTCTGCAGCCATTTGTGGCTGTTTGATCTGTGCTGATGATCCAGGAGACACAGGAATGTCCCATGTGTTTATAAGAGTGTGTACCCACAACTGACTGTTAACTGATATTTATATAGGGGAAGATGGTGGAAAATGCTCGCCTTAGGGACAGTGTCCTTCAACTGTATAACTATATCTGTGCTGGAGTGCAGAAACGTATACACAGTGAGGGGACATGGAGCCAGTTTCAGTTTTATAGCCCAACAAATGAAAATCTTCGGGACAAGATGCTCCCTTACCCAGCGAACAAAAACACTCCCACGGTAAAGACGTTTAACATTTAAACTTTACAGAATGTGTGTATTTTATAGGGCAAAATTCTTTTCTTTTTTTTCCCCCAAAAACTGATCACTTTAATAGTAATATTATGACCACATAATTATAACTACATAAGAAATGCATAAATGTTCATAGTTTAAATAAAGAAATAGTATTCAGCATTTAACTGGTAAATGTGAGTATTTATTTGTAGCAAGAATGTATAATTCTAACCCTAAATCTAATCTCTAATACCAGAAAATATTAACATAAAAAAACACATCCACCGCGTGTCCAGACGTATCTGATTCCACACTGATTAGCAGGTTACCGCTACTCTAATGTGAGCCCACGGCTGACAGATGTGTTCAGCTGTGTACACACAGCCAGTAAAACAGAACAGGACACTCTGGGGCAGCCCCACGTGATCCTAAGGTCACCATACCCCAGTTCCAAGTGTGAGATAAAGGGGCTTAAAGACCCTCAGCACTGGACTTTGAAGCGCTAGATCAGTGACTAGATCCGCCCCAGACCACACTAATGCTCTTATGGCTGTATACAATCAAACCCTCACAGAAATGTTCCAACATCTGATATGAAGTCTCATAAGAAAAGATAAGACTGTTACATTAGTAAAGAGGGACAGACATTGCATTAGTACCCTTGATCTCAAAGGATACACATGATGTTCGGGTGCTGGACAATGACAGCAACACTAAAAGCAGTAGACTAGCTAAAGAACAAATGTGAACACACAC
>JBBPDE010000140.1:5498348-5513677 GCA_037974605.1 Nannopetersius ansorgii
CTCGCAGATCCGGATCAGTTTACTGAGTGACTCAGAGGGAGTCGGATCCGAAAAAGGATCCGGGTATCCCAGCTCTAATAGAAATATAGTGTGGGCTACGTTTAAGACCCCTGCAGTGTTCTGCTGCACTAATGCACCTGAAAAAACTTTAAGATATATTGCCTGCTGAAAAAGTACCATTAGGATTAAAACATTATAATTTTGCTCCCTACCAGAGAAATGTATTCATGCTCACCATACTAGTAATATCCTTTAGAAAACATGCTAAACCATTCACATCCTTTATAATGCGATTTAAACCCACCAGGAAACACAAAACACCAAAACTGTTTGACACTTTATGGTTTCTTTAACTTTCAATGGTTTCTATGACTTTTATCAGCATGGTCGTCTCAGCTGGAATGTGTGCCAGCTCAGGGCAATGATGAAAAATCTAAAGACACCTGCCAACATGGCACTGGATGAGGTTTACAGCACCTGAATGCCTGGAAAAAAAAAACTGGAGTCACGATAGACTCCCTGCTGAAAATACCATTAGGATTACAACATGATGCTTTTCCTCTCCGAGTCATTGGCTTAATGATCATCATACTGGTTTCATGTAGAGTTTAAAGATCCCTTTAGAAAACAATCAGATGCATCTATAATGAAAGGCCAGTCCTTTATAATGTGATATAAACCCCCACGACTGTTAGACTTCTTTTCGACTGAATGTAAAGGCACTTGCCAAAATGGCACTTAAAGTTTTGTTTTTCAAAACTATTATGTAAGAATGCTTTAGTGTTAAATTTATCCCAATGTTGTATGACACAATTAAGGGGACAGTTTAAGAGAGAGGTGCTTTATTTGAGCAAATGTCAATTAAATACAAAAGTTACATCCAAGTATCCAGCCATTGTACATTAAACCTTATTAGAAAATGGCCCAATTAAAATGAATTTTTCCAAATTTCATAAAACATACAAAGCATCTTTTTTACATTTTAATCCTGGCAAAATAATTACTGAGAAATACATGAGTTAGGTGTTTCTACATACTAAAAGCAGTGGTTTGTCAGACAATTTTTGTGATGGTGCCGATTTGTCAGGTTCGGTCTGAAATTTGTTCCTTTTCTATAGGTACAAATTCATAAACCATATACGCAAGTCTGTCCAAAAGTATTGAATGTGGTTTGAAGCAAATATGATGACTCAAGCGTGCGGTTTGGACCAAGCTCTACTGGTGCTGAAAAGCTTCCATTACTTCCATGATAGCACCAAAACTAAAGCAAACTTGACACTAAACATGATTCAGTTCAACTATTATAATCAGTGTAATGGGAAAATCGTTAAAAACATTTGACTAAACCCTCATTTTACACAGTTATGTGCCCTTCGACTGAGATAGTACATGAAAAGGCTGCTAGAACTGCGGTTTGCTGTTTTCTATATAAAATCCAGCAATGACTCATATTGGCAACATTCTGAAAAAGGTGCAAACCAGCTAAACTGTCTCAATCAGTGCTATCTCTACAATTCATCGTTTGTGACAGCAGAGATTAGCTCTGGTCACTTAAAAATAGAGTTTACCACAGTTAATGAAAACTGAACTTTTCATTCAGTCCTAGCATCATTCACATTTCACTGAGCCAACAGGGCTACTGTAAATACGGTTCCCTCATCCTTTTTTTGACTATTAACTTTGAACTGAACAAACAATGGCAGCCACAAACTTTTCACTTGCTAACAGCACCCCATTTTTGCTAAATGTGAGTAGCTACATTCTAAAAGCTAGGCTGCCTTGCTAGTGCTGTCTCATGAAAGCTCTTTATTTATTATGCAGAACAGAATGGTCTATCAAGGCTACCTAATCAGAAAGTAGTGCAATATTTGATAAAAGTAAACTGGCAAGGTAAACATTCAATTATGGAATTAATTTTTTGTACCTAAAAAATATCCGGCAAGTTTAAACTGTTCAACTCACCCAAAGCAGATGCTATGCACATCCTGTATCCAACCCACCTAGACCCTGGCCTAGCTTTCCGACTACATTAGTGGGTGTGAGTGCGATACAAGCCAGTTCTTTACATCTAAAACTAATATTTTGATTAAAAAATATATAAAGTGAATCACAGAGGGTTTACTTGATGCACATGATATAGCAGCTCAATAGCAGTAGTGCAAGCTACGCTCTGTAGTGGAGAGCTGTTTTCGTTTAGCTGCCACAAAAACATATTTAAAATGGTTTTTGGTTTACAAAGGCACATAAGAACAAAGAAAGGTGGTGTCTTTGCTCGATTAAGTGTTGAAAAGTTAAAAAGCACATGGACCAGACATGTCTCCAGTATGAAGTGCTGTAGACGTAACTAAAACTGGGATTTTGGTCCTGTCAGGTCCCCCTTTAAATGGATTTTGCACGTTTCTTTCTGCTCCTCACTTATTTTCATCCAAATTTCTAGATGCTTAGAAAAATAGGCTTACAGAAAGATTTTCAAATAATACTCTCACAGTCTGATTCATTCACAGAACAAGCTATGCTGCTTCATTCTGTTTAGGCAGAGCTGGTAAAAGTTGTAAACTGGCTGCAGACAATCAAAATTGTAAAAATGCTACACCCTGGTAGGTGTTGCAGAGTTTCACATGGACCATACGCAGATCGCAACACCAATAAAACATCTCAATAGTAAAGATCAATCGACTGGGGTCTTTCTTTTTACAGCCAATAAATGTTTTGGCTTATATAACACTTTTTTTTTTTCAAAAATATCTTAAAAGTAAACCAAAAAAATCAGGGTACTCTGGGACTGATGTCAATATGTGAACAGGCTGCTGCAGGTACAGGTTATTTACTGGACTATGTTGAGTTTATTTGGGTTATTTTGTCACATGAAAAGTGTTGTTGTTAACCTGCATTTAAATTGGTCAATTGGGTTTAGAGGATGGTTTGAAATTTGACTTTACTAATAAGGCTCTCCTTTTCATCACACTCAGTCATCATCCCAATCATCCTCAACAGTTAGCATACCAAACCTGTTATCCAAACCAGTGGCACAAGACATTCCCCTTCCCCGACTTCTATTGCCCCTGCCTCTTCCACCACCTCCCCGTCCCCTTTTACCACGCCCCCTTCCCCTGCTGTTGCCTGCCGCTGATGGCTGTGCAGGGTGAGGCCCATGGCCCTGGCCAAAAACGCCCATTATTGACCCAAATAGGATGGAGTACAGCTGGACAGCAACAGGAGCCGCAGCCAGTAAAGACTCAGGCAGCTGACCGCCTCTAAGTGCAGCTTCCAAGCCATGCAACAGAGAGCCACTGAACAGCCTGAGAAACAGAAAGAGAGAGCACAGGTTAGTGCTTCAGCGTTAATATCTCAAAAGCATTCACATAAAGATTCTAGACTAATGCTAGTAATACATAAATACATAAAATACTGACATCATGTGTTGCTATTTTCCTTTTTAGGATTTCTGTTTTAGAAATGTTCAGATTTGGGTTGCTACATGTAAAATTATACTTACCTTTATACTTACATTTATTTTTTTTACTTGTGTTTTACAAATTTTCAGATTTGTGTCTAATTTAAAAGTGTACTATTTTTAAAAAAAAAAAGTGTACTAAGTTTGCACAGTAATAAAACAAGCGGTTCAGGTTACATTTCACTGCATGCTTGTTTAACTATGCATGTGACAAGTAAAGAATTGTGAATCTTGAAAGTCAATTATCACACAAGTGTACCTCTATATAAAATACAGCCAGGAAAAAAATCTCACTGTTTGTAGTTTGCGGTAGTGTGTGTGTGTGTGTGTGTGTGTGTGTGTGTGTGTGTGTGTGTAAAATGCACACACACACTGTTCTTAACATTACTATTTTAGTTGTTGCCATTGTAAAATACTGTAAGTGTGTTGTGGTCAATAGTGTATAAAACAATAGTGACGTGCACATTTTACACAGACACACTCCCAAAAGCAATAACCAGAAACAAAATATTTTTTCCCATGGCTGTATCACTCAAATATTTCTACAAAAACACAGTAACAGTGAACACAGTGGGTACAGAAAAGAAGCACCTCTTCCAGCTCTATTTACTCAATGCATGTTATAGCATCCAACTGAAAGATGTAAAAGAAACAGGTTAGGAAAAAAGTCATGGATAAAGGATTATCCTCTCCTAAAAGTACTTGTGAATTCAATCAGGTTAAACTAATCATTTTCAGTGCTTGATAGTGCAACTGAAAGCAAACAACCAACTATGGGTGGTACGGTACTATCAAAAGATCTCAGGTGATTGATCTTTTATCCAGTTTAGTAATTGTTTTTTTCTAAACGGTTGCTATCATATTATATTTGGATAAACTGCATTGAGTAAGTACAGCTGGAAAAATGACGTGTGTGTTTTCATTTCAGGTCGCAAAGCAATAAAATGTGAATATTATAAAGAAGTGCTTATTTTCTATTTCCACTGTATAATACATACAGTATTGTGCAAAAGTCTTAGGCACCTGTGCCAATTGTTTGAAACCATTTATATCAGCTTTGGGTTTGTTTCTGTCAGCAAAAACACAAGAGAACATTACAATAAATGCAAACAAACAAGAAAGCCGTAAAAAGTACCAAGATTTATTTTTTTCCAAAAAGTAGTTGCTATTTTGTGAGCTGTTAGAAGAACACAGGTTTGGTTCCAGATTTCTGCTCGAAGCCTCCAGTCATTGTGTGAATTTATAAGTTCCGTAAGCAACACACCTAATTTAATCTAATGAAGTAAAAAGAGCCGACCCAGGTCTCTGATGAAAGCTACATATAATACTGGGCTTCCATGAGGAAAGAGGTCTGGAAATGGTCAAGCAAACACTTTGCCATACATGAAACTATGGTTTACTGTATTAATGTTATTTGTATTTATTGTAAAATTAGTGTTTAAACACTAACTTAACACTACTGCCCAGTAGCAAACAGCTTTTAAGTTTAATTTTCTCAGGTGCCTCAGACTTTTGCACAGTACTGTACATACATGTAGTAATAACTAAGATGTTCAATTAAAGAAATATGGGCCATACAGTACCAGGCACTCTGAGGCTCAGGAAGCGGGAAGCACAAAAGCTGGTTCAGATAAGTCCCTGCCCACATGCATGACTGCCACTGGCTGAGAGAGTGAGCCACACCCAGGTCTAGACCCCTCCTTTGACCCGAGTTTAACCTCAGTTTGCTCAATCGTTCACAAACAGAGGCAGTACCAGCACAGGAATACAGCGGATCTGTAAGGTTGAGAACAACAAAACCAACGAGTCAGAAAAAAAAACTGCACAGCTTAAAGTCACCAAAAGTTCTTTTAGAATGATCAGGCATGAAAACAAGTACAGTTTTGACAATCACCCAAAGTTTACCCAACATGTTTTCAGGAAACACTGCTACTGTCCATGATATGGTTGCACAATATATTATTGGGAAACTGAACTTTGTAACACCGATAAAGCAGTACACTGCAATAAGTTAATATGTGCTTTATCACAATGGGATGAATAAAGGCATTCATGTGATTCCACAAATGTTCAAACCCTATTCTATACTGCACATTCTATTCTATTATGTACTGCTATCTTTCTTAATCATTGCATTTTTTACACACTCAATGAATGCGCTGCCAGAATACAGTATCTGTATATTGTATTGTTGCCTTTGTGGTTTTTGTGTCCTGCCTGGATGCATGTAGTGTTTTGTTGTTACTGTCTTTGTTCTTTGTGTTGCACCATGGTCCTGTTTTACTGTGTACAGCTGAAATGACAAACACCTTCTGATTTGACTGACTTGATTTAAAGACTTTAGATAATACAATGCACATCACAATGTGTTACAAAAACAGGGATATTTAACACCTTCCAAATCATGACAGTTTTTCTTACCTCCAGGTAGGGCCCTGCGTCGGCAGAGCTCCCCGTATACCAGCCCTAGCAGAAGGCACTGAAGTTGTGAGGGGCTTGGTTTCGGTTTAGAAGAGTTCATCCAGAAATACGTCACACACACTGGCAGACACAGATGTGGAGGTAAGGGCTGCAGTACATACTCCATCACCCCCAGAGTTCCCAACAACACCTTGAGTTTCACTGCTACTGCTACCTGAACGATAAAGGGTAGATTACTGCAGGAGATTGCAGACTTCCCACACTAACACATACTCAGTCATCATTAATTTATTAAACTTGATTCTCACAAACTGGCAAAGACAGCAGTTTACATGATCAACACAATTTTAATTGCAAATACAAATATATAGTAACAGGCTTATAGAAGATGCAGCACATTTCAGACAGTGAAAATAAGAAAAGTGATTAAATACATATTGTTCCCTTTACTCTGTTTAGTTGGCTAATGCAAATAAACAGGAAGTACTGGCCATGTGGGACGATTACATGCGTGATTCCACTTGAAAAAGCATCAGTATATAGAAAACAACAGAAGCAGTATATCTGGTATTCCAGTGTCATCAGTAGGCACAGTTTTCAAAAATATTACAAATAGTGCCAATATAAATATAGATGAATATATATGATGAGTATATATGAAATGCCTTGGATGAAACACTAACAACTGTTTATTTATTCTCCAATTGTTTCTGGTTTAGCCCTAGTGTGTCCTGAACTTCAGATATGAATTTTCATTTTTCTGGATCAGTAACATTTTACATAATTTTTAATCACTCTCTTTATAGAATGACTCTTGGCTTACCTTGTCTAAGGTGTCCAGTTTAAGCTGTGGTTGATTATTGGGTGGGTGAACCTCTACTGGAGTTTTCTTCAGATTAAGGTCAAGTCTGTCATACTCTTCCACCACACACGGGGCGCTGGAACTCTGACCTCCTGCCCGATTTCCCCCTCTTCCTCTACCCCTCTGTCCCTGACCCGCACTACCCTGCACTGCCCTATCTAGTAAAAGTAAGGCATAGATGACCTTGCGAATGCTTAGTGAGGTTTCATGGCTACTAGGCAGACGACAGTTCTCCACCTGAGCTATCAGAAGAGCTCTCTGGAGAACTAGCACATCCAGCACCAGAGGGGGCAGTCTGCCTGAAGCAACGCCCCTTAAGAGCCACTCTGGCTGGGACACTAGTGCCACTGGGAGCTTCTGGGTGTCAGGCAGTGCTGGTTGACTGCTGGAGAAAAAACAAGCCAAGCTGCTGGTAGGAGGGAGCTGATAGTCTTTAATCCCAGCTGAAAGCTGTGATCGCATGTTGCCTTTCCGCTGGCCCCCCAGGATCTCCAGAGCTTCCTCCAGAGCATCCACAAGGTTAGCAAACTGAGACAACCAAAGCAACAGGCCTTCAATCCGAGGGTTAGAATGACTTCCCCTCCCTTTTGGTACCCTCTGTAACTCCACCCGGCTGAAGAACATCTCTGTTGTTTTTGCAGGCGTGTAGTCATTGCCTGTAATGACAGCGAAAAGGGGCAGTAGGTGCTTGTTCATGTGGTTGAAATGTGAGCAAAAGCGGTTAACGGTAAATCGACGGGCAGGGATGTACCGCTCCGGCCCCTTGCCGCAAACATTTTCCCACTCAAAGTAGGCCAAAGGCAGGTAGCCACCATGCAAATCGAAGATATAAAAGTCGCTGTCATTGGTCAACACTGGGCATCCCCACTGATGGGCCAAGGAGGCGATCTCAAAGTCAGCTTCGGCAATACACTGCACCAAGGGGACCCCGAGCTCACAAAGAACCTGTCTGAAGACTTCACGCGTGAGCAGGGGCAGAACACTGCCGTGCGATCCTCTGGAGAGGGAATGAGCTTCGCGGATTTTACTTTCGGCACGGTCACGCAAAGTCTTGAACTTCCTGTCCGTCTGGTCTATCCCACCATCTAAAACTACAAATGGGCGTATGTTGCATTCTGAGAGTGCAGCGAAAAAACGCCGCAACAGGCCGGCAAAGAAGTCATAGTCCCCACCCCTCACTTGGTCCAATCCAGAGGTAAAATACAGACGGAAGTACAGACCGCAGCCGTCAATCACAAGGTGGGTGTTCTTCAGCTTGTGGTCAGTGAAGAAGTGCCGGTTTCCTTCCACATAACTTGTCAGACCATGGACCCCCATAGTGGATTAAGTACTAACAAGGGAAAAACACATAACCAATCAAAAGAGACAGATCACAATCTGTAGCTGAGCAAAATAATAATACAAAAATGATCAGTAAGCACTGAAACATGTCTCTCCATAGGCTTTTATCACATTTGGTAATGTTTATCTGTTTTAATAGATACAGTTGTAAAATATATAGTAAAATGTGAGATAAGATAGACCTTTATCACAAGGGATGCACAGTGCACAAGAAAGAATAAAAGATCATAAGAAATATAAAAATAGAAAGATATAAATAGAAAACAATAAACAGGAGCATACGAGTGACAAATAACAGTGTAACACTGACATAACTGTATGTAAGGATTTAGTGAGCAGCACCAGCAGATCAGTAGTGTAAAAGTACACTTAATATTAATGCAATAAAAATAAATGCAATAAAATAGCAGCAGATGATAAGGCAACGATATTAACATTCAATAATCAATTCACAAATGAAAGAGTTAAGCTATATATTGCACAAATCAGTCTCAAATATCAAAATTTAATATAATGCTAGTGCTTAAGTGTCATCTCACGATGTTGGTTTTACGTTAAAGTAGACTTCTTTGACCCATTTGGCTATAAGAAAGATAAAGCAAGGTACCTTACAACTAACTGGTGGCCACATGGCTCAAGTTTCCAAAACAAGTGACCTTATTTACTAGCTAAAATATAACATGTTCCTAATCCACTAGACATTAAACAGTGCACACTTACTTAACATTAAAAATAGTACACTCTGCAGATGACCACGACTTCAAATATGGCGATAAGTACTTTTTTTTTTACTGAAATAATGTAAACAAGGTTACACGACATTATCACATGACTGGCCTGTTAGCCAGCCAGACACCATAAACTCTGACCCAGCGAGTGAGACTGAGACTCGATACTTTACTGCTTTAAATGTCTCTATAAAGGGATGTTTCCTTACTTCACTTAACTGCAGTGCAAAAAGTAGTTTTTAATATCCATGGTCGCTCCTTCGTTTGCTTCCTGCACTCGCTCCATCGTTGGTGTGTCACTGATGAAGGTCCTGCCTCTTGGTGCCTTTACCGACATCTGCTGGTCTCTCAGTGAAAAAAGGCTCTTCACACAAAAACAACCAAATAAAAACTCTACGCACTCAGGAAACACTGGGGGGTATTCCATGAAACAGGATTAAGAGAAAGTCTGACTGACTTTCCCTTACTTTCTCTTGAAATAAGCCAGACTTTCCCTTAATCCTGTTCCATGGAATACCCCCCAGGACCACAACCTCAACCCAATAAACAAACCTCAAAACATTGTTACATGTGGGTTAGCTTTCAGTTTTCAAAAAGATAAAAAGTATATAATTAGTGCCAGTGTGTAGCTAAAAGAAACATATGAATTACGTTCCAGTAGCACCCGCATATAGTGGAAAAACAGCATTGTTCAATATAAAAAGGCAAAAAAATGCCACTTTTTGTGTAAACCCTAAATATGCCCCCAAAACACTTTATTTTCATTTGAAACTCATTAAAGAAAATGTGATGTTAACCAGTATCTGTGCTGTACAATTTACGCTGAACTCCTGCAGTGCTAGAATGTAAATTACAGATATTACCCCTATATAGGCTGTACTGTAATTCATGCGCAGGTAAATAGTTATAAATTAATTTAATTTACAGTAATAATAATATAGGGTTTTAAGAACAAAACCAAGAACAGGAGAGCCCTCGAGACCATAGACATATATATAGATGAAATTTTCTGCTGATACGCGTTAAAGTGGAGGTTACTGTATACTGCCTTGGATGAAATATGTTAATGGAATTTTCTGTATAAGTAATATGCTACATTACATTATTTTTCATCACCCTCTTTACAGTTTAAATGAGATAAACATAATAAACTTAATATCTGGAGGTTATCCCTTGAGCATACCCTTGAGCAAGATACCATCCCCATGCACTGCTCCCTGGGTGTCCTGTCGGTGGATACCACCTGCTTCCCAGTAGAATATGACATAAACAACAACCCAACACAGATGTTCAGGACACACTGGACTACAATATGAAACCAATAACGAATAAATAAACAAACCTAATAACATTATTACATGTGGTGGCCTAGAGGTTGAGGAGTTTTTGCTGCGAACAGAAGGTTGTGGGCTCAGATCCCAGGACTTCCAGTGGCACCACTGAGGTACGCTTGAGCAAGGTACTTTCCACACACACTGCTGGCTGTTCACTGCTTCACTTGGTGAATGAGTGAAATACAAAGAATTTCACCTTGTTTACAGTGTTCTGTGCCATTGTGTGCTCAAGAGGACTCTTTACTTTACATTATTTAAGTTATGGCTTGTGAACCACAATTAAACTTTCTTGACCTCACTAGTATGATGTATAATCTTGTCCACCATAAAAGGTCCTTTTAACAAATCTAATTTCCCTGATGTCTGATTCTTCAGTTCATCATCTTACTGCTTACACAAATTAAAACTCTTCATGCAAAAAATGTTTTACCCCTCCCACCCCTTCATTTCAGCCTTGCAATGAGAGTTTCAAATCATAGCTCCATTTCTTTTTTTATTTGGGGTGGGTTTTTTTCTTACAAAATGACTTTTTACTGGCACACTTTTGATTCAGCAGTGTAGCGGACCTGTCCAAAACACACACACACGCACACACACACACACACACACACACACACACACACACACACACACACACACACACACACACACACAAAGGCATACATCTTGTGTTGAGCTGATTCAAACAGACACAAGGCTACTAAAGGGCACAATGTTTAAATAAAAAAAAGATATCATATATATATATAATATCATAATAATAATAATAATAATAATATGTTGTGCATAACATTATGTATATATTTGCATGGAATACATGTATTAAAAAGACAATCAAGAAAAAGTCACGTAAGACAGGATAAGTTATGTGTAGTGCCTTTATACTGTATTTTGTGTCCTTGTGTTGTGGGTAAATCTCTGGCTCCAGGACACTAATGCTTGACATATAAAATGATTGCAACGGAAATAGAAACTATTAACAAGACACACTCTCATTTACATCAACTCAACAGTGAGAAATGGACAAAAATGCTTTAGACAGGTCCGGAAAATGAACAAAATGAAAACATCCACAAGCAGATGAACGAGTCAGCCCATCCCTCCCGCAGAGAAAAACTTAAACCAGGACCACTGAAGGAGGTGGATGAGGCAAAGGTGGACATGGAAAAAGCTGTGTGGATTCAACTTAGTGCAGTTGTATGTAGTCAGAAGTGTTTTTTTGAGAACCAGGAGACTGTAGAAGAAATTGATTAGTCAAGCAGAGGAGAACGAGAGGGTCTTTGGTGAAGAATGTTTTAAGCAAGAAAGGGTAGATTTAATGGGTTACCAGATGACAGGTAATGTGATAAGAGGGTCCAGAATGTACAAAAACCAATTAAAAAACAATAAGACAGCAGGAATAGTGATGGTTGGTTTAATAAGCATGGTTGAGTGGTTAAATAAGATGTTACATTATGATAAATGGGATAGGATGAAAAAGGCTATTTGATACGCAATTGCTTTCTCCAGCCTGGTTCAGAATAGACTGGCATTGGCCCTGCCGGCTTTGTGACTACAAGTCGTGGAGTGGCCTCGAGCTGAGAGAGGGGAGGACAGCTGAGAGGAAAGTGAGGGGCGAGGAGCTAAGGAAGAAGGGAAAGAGGCAGAATCCTGAGTAGTTGGGGCGGCTGGTTTGCAGGCAAGCATCTGCAGGCTGGCGGGCTCCGTGCCCAAGTGCTGCTGATGTGGCTGGGGGGTCCTCGGCGAGAGCTCCAGGCTGCCCACTGAGATGCCCGAGTCCGTGCTCTGGCTGCGACCACTGGCCGCACACGCGTCCTCCTCAGGATCCACATCCTCATTGTTCTCCAGCCACCGGAGCTCCACCTCCAGCAAAGGGAACGTCCTGCGCTCCCACGGCTGTACGGTCTGAAATGGAAAACCAAAATGAATTCAGTTTCATTAAGTTCAACTCCCAATTCAGTTATATTAAAACTGACTGATGGACATAAACACCATTGGAGATTTTAGACAAGCTTTACTGAATGTTGACATCGATCCCATTCATGCTACTGAGAAAATGTAGAGCACTACTTTTTGTCAAAATAAACACATTTAGAGTGCATGAACTGCAAATGATATTCGTTTTGTATTTATGCGAACGGTAGACCGTTAGAACAGACAGATAAACATGGTTGATAGATTAGTTAGTAATAAGTAACATTTGTAGCTCTAGCTGTTGTAATGCTCTTAACCAGGTAAGTTCACAATACAAAGTCTACAGCAGATATAAAAAAAACACCTGTGGTGATAAACTGATTTATCAATAATGGCAAACTGTTCTGGTCCAATAGCCAAGAAACGGCCTAAACTGTGATACTGCCATCACCATGTTTCAGTTTGGAAGTGGGTCTTATGCTGTAATGCAATGTTAAGATTTTCTACAAATACATACATTGTCTACCACACAGCATTTCTCATGTAGGCTGCTCTCTTTTTGCCTCATCAGTCAACATGACTTTCATTTACAATCTTCAGGCACATTCAAAACTTTAAACAAGCAGAACGGATCTTCCTGGAGAGTAATGACTTCCTCTGCTGTCATTCCATACATACTGTTCTTGTTTAGAGTTTGCCTGATGATGGACTCAAGAACACTGACATTAACCAGAGCAAAAAAGACTTACAGATCGCTGGATCTTACCCTGGGGCTCCTTGTAACATTACATTATCTTAGATTATATAATTATTTTTGGTTGAACAAGGGCTACAACTGTGATCATGTTTCTCCTTTTTCTCTTCAGAAATTGTTTTAATCTCTTTTATCCTCATGAGCATTAATTGCTCTTTTTCTGAGGACCCCTGAAAAATACTATGAACAGGACATGGTGTAAAAGGCAGACCTAAGTTATTGTTTTTCAAAAAAAAAAAAAAAAAACCCAAACAACAAACATACAGATAAAAAGTTAAGGACAATCGCACCTTATTGTTATCCGATTAACAGAAACACTTGACTCAATCGATTCCCTAAACCAAACTGATAACTCCATGGCTTTGCATACTTTTGCCCATTTAATAATGGACCACATTGTTTCAAAACGAACAAAAAAATATATGTAATTGTCTCTGTCTCTTATAAGTGAATATCTGATTGGATACATGGAGAAATTCAGAAACTTCAAAAGAAACATTTCAAACATTCTTACTACTGAGTTGTACAGTTTCTCGTTATGTGAAATGGGATGTGATGTTCTGTAAAGTGTGTCCAACATGATCTACAATCATAACATGATCTACAAAAAACATGTATTTGTGGGCAGAGCAAAAATAGTTCAGTTAGCACAAAATGACATTAAGTCTCATTTGAGTATGCAAAAAGACACTTAGACACCTCATCACATACACAAAATGTTCATAAAGGGAAATTAATGACAGCTTTTCTCAAGACAATTGGGTTGATTGACATGGGGGAAAAACAGGCCCAAAGACACATCAAGTCCTTTCAGTTTCATAATCACCATGGTAACAGCTATAATGAGGGAGATGAATGGAACATTAAGTACTCGGGTATCTACACACATACTCTGTCAGACACACACACACACACACACACACCTGCTGTTCATCCTCCATCTGGTAGAAGGGATCGTCTGCTCCAGAGTACAGGGGGCTACATGATGAGGTGTCTCCCTCAGCAAAGTGCCCGTGTCTGGGGTCTGGCGAGCAGGGGGCCTGCTCAAACCCCCTGGAGCTCTTCCCATCCCCATGATAGGAGGAGGATCTGACAAATAAATGACGGTGCTAAAGTTGGATGAATTAACTTATTGCGGTTAAACATAGAGATGGGCGATATGACAATGTGATTTTGTATCTTTATTATGGAAAAATATGTCACAGTAATCGTTTGTGAAAATATTGTGGATACTGTGGACATTTCTGGTCAACATTTCAACATTTAGTTTTTTGCAGTTCTTGAGCGACCAAGAGAGAATTTTAAAGTTTAGGCTAATTTTAAAAAGCAATCTTCATTCTGTTCTTTGGTACCATCACTAGAAAGAGTCGTTCGTAGTAATGAGCTAGCCTGTGGCTAAAATGAGTCCAAAAAATTTAGCATAAGACTGAATTTTAGAAAACACTTTGTCCTCTCGGTAAAGTAGAAAAATGAATGCCATTCTGAGGTAGAAGTTGAAAAACAAAATGGTAGGTCTCACACCACTCCAGCTTAGAATGGACCATTTACATGCAGTTATCTGTATTATATACAGTCATAATCTCAAACACTGCAGTCCCTCATGCCAACAAAAAAAGATATTTAACATACGCCGCTCTATCACTTTAACAGTGGAAACTATAGGAAATAGACAAATGATTAAATGTGCGTTAAAACTGAGAAAATTGGAAAGGTGGCGAATTAGAAAAATGGAAAAAATAGCATGTAAGTAATAAATGAAAAAGTTCTTTTTAATTGCTTTATTAAGTTTTATAAATTAAAACCTCTCATTTATAACAAACAGTAATAAGCAAAAGCATTGTAATATACTGATAAGGAACTTTTCGTTTTAGGTTTCTTTTGCTATTATTAATTTAATTTATTCCTCAGTTTAGTTACGTTAGTCAATTAACCAAAATTACTTTTTGCAGCATTCCTAGTTGTGGCTCTTTAAACAATTATTCTTTATTATTAAGCTTGTTCAATATTAATATATTTTTGCCATTTGCCCACCTCTAGGTAAACATTACAGGACTGTTTATGATTGTCCATTTTTGTGGACTCTCTCTGGACATGGACAGATTGTTCAGACATGCCCGCACACACTCCTTTCACCTGCCCCGGCGGCGTCTTTGAGTCCAGCTCCCCCAGCGGCTTCTCTCCCTGATCTCATATCCAGCGTGCCGCTTCAGAAACACAGCATCAGAGAGATCCTCCACCTGCATGCACACACAAACACAAATGTTGAGGTTTGCACATTTTAAACATCATGAACTTTTCAGATTTTATGTTAATATAAAAAATGATTATCCTGTGCTACCTACTCAGAAATACTGAAATGACTAAATGGTTATTATAGCTCCCAATTTACAACCACCGCTCCATGGTTAAACTCTATTATAAATGTCAAGTAAAAGAAACTAATTAGCAGGGGCGTCGTAGTTGGGTGAAAAATGGGACTAAATTACCAGGGCCCCAAGTGGGGGGAGGGCCCCTGAGGAGT
>JBBPDE010000140.1:5522600-5534676 GCA_037974605.1 Nannopetersius ansorgii
AAACCTCTAGCAGACTTGCCGACGTTCTGTCGCTGTATGATCCTGCCCAGTTTAACACAAGGGCCCCTCGCCGCCTCTGATTCTGAAGAGACTTTTGTGGATGTTTACGGATTTGCCGTCCACCCATACACCTTCCCAGTGGTTATCTGTTGAGGTGTCTCATGCATATCTGTGGCTGCTGATTGGCCAGATCGGTAGCTGTCAGATCCGTCAGAGCTAGTGTAAAGCTCATCAAGCTGGTTTAAGTTCAAGCTGGTCTTATTTGATATTGTAATATACTGTACTCTCATATTTTTAGTTTATTTACTGGAGATGGTTTTCATGATTTTCTAATATTTGAGTAGTCATTAACACTTTCAGAATATTTTCCCTGTTTACTTTTACTGCAGCTCCTACTGTCAGTAATGCGTTACTGCGGCAAAAGCTCTCTGCCAACCGCCTATGTGTGTTTGGTCTGTGTGTATGTGTGTGTGTGTGTATGTGTGTGTGTATGTGTGTGTGTATGTGTATGTGTGTGTGTGTGTGTGTGTAGGGTTCATGCATTCCTGGAGCAGTGGGGTTTGATAAATTACCAGGTAGATGCAGAGAGCAGACCTCTGCCTATGGGCCCACCCCCAACACCTCACTTTAACGTTCTTACAGACTCCCCTTCAGCCCTTGTCCCTCTACAGCACAGACCATTACAGGTAAAAACACACAAATACACAAAAAGCATGTAGTGATCTTGGTGAGCTCATAGATGTTTAAATGTTGTTTGTAATTTGTGGTTGTAGGTCCCAGCCTCTCAACATATGCTCCATTTCCCGGAGAAGAGCAGAGAAAAACCCTCAGACCTGCAGAATTTTGGACTCCGGACTGATATTTATGCAAAGAAACATCCTAAGGTCTCTCACACACTGTCAGAATTGTTAACCATCCTCAGTGTGCCACTTAATGAAATGGCATTCAGTGTTTTTGTGCTATGGAGAGCTATCCATGGTCCTAAAACCACAACTTTGAGCAAGTTTTTTCTCCATGTTCTGTATAGACAAAAGGAGCGAACGCAGGGCGGGAGTGGACAGAACAAGAGACACTGTTGCTTTTGGAGGTGAGTGAGGCAAACACTGTTGGACTCCCCAGTCCAAATAGTCCATATTTTGAAACTAAGCTGCAAAAGCAGCCTGTTTTGAATGGACTATTTTAGTGATTTCATGAAAACCAGTCTACAGTACCTCCTCTTCCTTTTAATACTGAGAGTTTCAGCTTAGGCTGCTTTTTAAAATTAATGACAATACAGGGTAAATAATCAGAACACAGTTCATTTACATTTGTTTTTAAAATTATTTAGTGAAATAAATTGCTTTTCTTAAAGCCACAGTAACGACCTGCTTAAAAGATAAGGAGAGGCTGTAAGATGTTCATGTAAAAACTGTTGGGAATTTAAAATCACAGAAGTGTTATAAGTAGGCCTACACAATTCATTGAAGATAAATCTAGGATATAGGCTCTTTAAAAATACTTGGGTTGGCCAGAGTCAAGAGACTTTATTGATCCTGGAGGAAAGTTGCCTATGCTATTACTGCACAGTCACACAGTGACCAAAAGAACAACATATAATACAAACAAAGTCAAAATAAAATGTTATGTGTTCTCTTGCTCTTGCGCTCTCTCTCGCTCTCTCTCCCTTGCTCTCTCTCTCTCAGGCATTAGAGATGTATAAAGATGACTGGAATAAAGTATCTGAGCACGTGGGGAGCCGTACACAAGATGAGTGTATTCTGCACTTCCTGCGCTTGCCCATAGAGGACCCTTACCTAGAAAACTCTGAAGCCTCACTGGGCCCTCTAGCTTACCAGCCTGTTCCCTTCAGCCAGTCAGGAAACCCAGTCATGAGCACTGTGGCTTTCCTTGCTTCAGTGGTGGATCCAAGAGTGGCCTCTGCTGCTGCTAAAGCAGCCCTGGGTGAGTGTGTGTGTGTATGCGTGTGTTTTTGTCATTTAATAAGCGATTTGCAAAGACAGTAAGTAACAACTTTTGCCAGAAAAGAAAAAAACGTCAAAGTTCTAGTAATATTAACAATGATTTGAGTCGTTATTTTGTTTATTTTAACAATTATTTTCATATAAATCTTTCCTCTGTTTGGCTCATAAGTATGTCTGTGAACTGTTCTTGTTCTCAGAGGAGTTTTCCCGGGTGAGGGAGGAAGCCCCTCCAGAGCTGTTTGTCCCAAATGTCCATAAAGTCCAAGAGCCTGGACAGAGTGTAGCACGACTTGATCCTGCTTTTGGACTGCAGTCAAGTAGCATCTCAGGACCAGAACCTGATCTATTAGAGAAAAGAGGTGTGTTCTCTCTCTCTCTCTCTCTCTCTCTCTCTCTCGCTCTCTCTCTCTTTCTCTCTCACACACAAGCCTTAGGCATAATTGATATTTCTGTATGTTAAATAAGTGTTGCTTTTATGCTAATTATCAGTTTTTCATTCTGTTTCACATATTTTCTCTTACAGCCAGTAAAGTAATAATTGTAGAAAAGATACTAATCAAAGGTGCTAGGTAACAGATCCAGGCAAAATGAATATGATGTAGATTTTCAGTCTGGTAAAGAATGCAAATGAAACAACAAAAAGTGTATGAAATCTACTCTCCTGCAGTAAAATGGAAGATCTGTTTTTAAAAAAATGATGCTGTCTGTGCAGAATATCATTATAAATGACTAAGTACTATCAGAACCCAGCCCAGTTGGTAATTATATTACCTCCATAAATACAAGCTATGAGGTAATTTAGATCATCAATCTATTGCTTACTGCAGTCATTGTGTAGATGACAGTAGTTTGATGATTACCAAGTGTACATTATTGTCTGAGCTTGACACACACACACACACACACACACACACACACACACACACACACACACACACACACTTAACACACAAGTACAACTTTCGTGCAAGACAGCTCATGGCCAACAGGAGGCAGCATTAGTTTCAGCATTATTGTCTTAAGGACAGAGCCAGGACTGCAAGTTGATTGACACCACTAAATAGAACAAAATATTAATAACACAGCTTAATTGCTTTTTTCTTTCTAGATGGAACCGACATGAAAAAAATGGAATTTGAGTCTGAACAGCATGAAAAAGTGAGAAACAATTTTTCTCCTTTTGAAACTGTGCTCTGAATACTAAGCAACCATGTAAAAGTGTGACCACTTATTTCACTATGTAATACACTGTACTTATACTAAGTAATGTGAAGACACAGACACATTTATATGAATGTGGCAGATTGTTCCTGTTTCTGTTCACTTTATTTATTTCTCTGTTTTTGTGGTTCTCTCTTAGGCTCTTGTGGAAAACATCACAGGAGGTGGCGAGCAAATTAAAAAGGAGGAAAGAGATGAGAATGAAGGGGAGAAAGCAGATTTAAACACAGCAGGTTTAAAGTTATTACTACACACCATTCTTCTGTATAGTTTAATACCCCTACTAAAACATGTAACACACTGTAGCACGTTTTTCAGCACAGTCATCAATGATGGCGCAGATACATATCTCTCTCTCACTTTTGCTCTCGCTCTCTTTCTCTCTCTCTCTTTTGCTCTCTCTCTCTCTCTCACTCTCCTCTATTAAAGAAGAAGCTTTGGAGTTGGGCCACTCTCAAGAAGAAGAGGAAGAGAGAGGGAAAAATGCAGAGCTGGAGTTGGTTGAAGCTAACATTGCTACAGCAGCTGCTGCTGCATTGGCCTCTGCTGCCACCAAGGCCAAAGTAAGTGTCTAAGCAGTAAAGCCCAAATAACCTAATAACTATTAATCATGTGTGCTTGAGGCACTTCATGTATTCTGAAAACAAGTAAGCTGAGCTCTAATGGGTGGAAGTGGTATTGGGCAATCCCTGTTCTCGCACTGAGAATACTCACTACCTGGGCATGCAATGAACTGAAATTAAAAATCTCACCACCTCACCATTTATCTGTGTCATGTTCTGTTTTGCAGCACTTGGCTGCAGTTGAGGAAAGAAAGATCAAGTCGCTGGTGGCTCTGCTGGTTGAGACTCAGATGAAGAAGCTAGAGATCAAACTGAGGCACTTTGAAGAGCTGGAAACCATCATGGACCGAGAAAAAGAAGCGGTAGTGTAAAAGAATGCTAATCTCTCTGCAGTCTATATTCTACAGTTCATTGCAAATCATTGTTCTTTGCCTTGTGAGCCACAGTACATAATTCCAAGTAACCTTGTTTAAGGACCTGCTGTATTTGTGTTTTGCAGCTGGAACAGCAGAGACAGCAGTTGCTGTCAGAGAGGCAGAACTTCCACATGGAGCAGGTGAAGTATGCGGAGATAAAGGCTCGACAGCACTTGGAGCAGCAGCAGGCTGGAGGCTCACAAAGTGGTGGAACACCATATAATCCACTACACCATGGTACATGTTCGTGATTGTATGTCATATCCTTATGTGGTATAACACGCATCAATATTCTTAACTTTGTCATTGCAATGCTGATTTATTTAGTGTTTGCAGACAAAATAGTTTTGACTTATTCCTTTGCTGTCTGTTCGAGCGGAAGTCTTAATGTAGTCTTTTTCTTCTATCAGGCCGTACAATCGGCAGTGGAGGACCAGGGCAGATGATGGGATCTAGACATGTAGGCGCACCTAATGGCATGTGTAAGTATATTAAAAACATTCTGTTCCTCTTTAAGGATTTTTTGTCCTGCAGTCATCTCTTTGTGGTCTGTGTAGTTATGTTTCCTCAGTTGTAGGGTCAGTTACACTGAGCAGCCATTGTATTAAAGGCACCTGCTTATTATTGTGTTGGTTCCCATCGTGATCCCAAAACAGCTCTAACTGAGAGATGGACTCCACAAGACCTCTGAAGGTGTATTTGATATCTGGTACCAAAGTGTTAGGAGCAGATCCTTTATGTCTTGTAAGTTCCACGGAGGAGCCTACGTGGATTGGACTGGTATGTCCAGCACTTCCTCATGGATTCTTAAACAGTAAACTCCTTGAACACCTTGAACTCATTGTTCTGTTCCTCAAAGCACTCCTGAGCAGGTTTTTGTGGTGTGGCAGGGCACGAACTGAACATCGCCCAGAGCATCGCTACATCGACTGGCTTGCCTTTTTCCCATAGTACGCAATGCGATGCACTTGGCAGCCCACCATATGTAAAAGTAAATTACATTTTTCAAACCAGGCCACCTTCTGTTGCTCCATGGTCCAGTTCTGATGCTATTATGCCCATTTGTAGGTGCATAGCGACATACACAGCAATCTGCAATGCAGTGACACATTTCTGTTATAAACTGCAGTAACTTTTTCAGCAGTTTGTGCTGCAGTTGCTCCTCTGTGAGATTGGACTAGATGGCCCAGACTTCACTTCCCTTTCACATCAATAGCCCTTGATTGCCCATAACCATGGCAGTTCACCAACTGTCCTTCCTTGAACATCCTTCCTAACAGAAAATTTAGGAAATTCTCTGCCCTAGACATCTAGCCATAACAGTGGCCCTTTTCTGCTTATCTCTTTAATTTTGGCTATTTTTCTGGCTAAATAAATGCTCAATTATAACCCTATCCCTTGACAAGTGTCATTGTAATAAAATAATCAGTTATTCATTTCACATAGCAGTGGTTTATTATAATGGCTGATTTGTGTATGTGCCACTTATCTATCAGTCTAGGTGACCTGGTAAACTTGAACACACACCGCTGTGGTTAAAATAGCAAGAAAAATGCATCCAAACCTAATCTGTAGAATTGGATTTTTGTATTATAGCACAAATAACTTCTTGTGAAGTATAGAAAAGAACACAGAGAAACCAAATAAAACTGCTAAGGAGTTTAGGTAAGCTGACAGTTAAGAACAGACAATCATGTTGATGGTTAAGGGACCGTGTTTTAAGAAGACAGAACAATTACTAATTAATGTCTGGTAAGTTAGTGTTCAGTCATTTTCAGAATTGTTTTTCTGAAAATTGTTATTGATGACACATTTCTTATTGATTTGAGCCCCACTCGGTAAGATACTATTTGTAAATACTGATACATGCAGAATTTTGAATTGAATTCTCCTGCTCCGCTTCTTCATGCACAGACCCAACTCCATCCTCCTCGCAGTCTGAAGGGGCCACACCCATCTCCCGTGCTCCTGTGGAAAGCTGAGGCAACATCGTCACTTTCCTGGTTATCGCAACCATATCCTGTTACAGACCGCTAAAATCGCTTCTCCCGACCATAAGTCGTACATTCACATCACATACAGACCAATCTATCAGTCTTTAGTCTTTTTTGGGACAGCACTGCCATTTCGGCAAAAAATTTCTTGTTCACTTCGTCATGCAATGGACGTGTGCAGACAGTAGTCACTTGTAGACATTATTTTCTGCCACATTGACTTTAAAATGTAATATTTGTGGTTTTTCGTTGGCTGTTTGTTCTACACTCAATGTTTGTAGCTTGATTTTTGTATTGAATCTTAGCACTCATGGAAAAAGAAGGAATCAAGGTTCAATAAATTTTTTTTATTAAATTTGTGAGTCTCAGACTTATCATGTTAAGCCATGATTTACGATGTAAATGTGGCACCAATGATTGGTGAATGTTCTTGCCAGTTTACATGTTTACAACACTATTAATTACAGTTAACAAGAGTTTATTAAAGTGCTGTTAATGTAATAGCTTTTACACATGTTCTTCTTACTCCAGTCGCCAGAGCACACTTAATAGTACTATATTTAATTTTGGGCTAGAAGGACATTTGGACAGTGGTGTAATATCTGTTGACACATGACCCTGGTCTCCTAAATGGCTATTGTTCTATTTTAATCAGTAATTTGTCTAGTCAGAGTTGATATGGTTTGTTTTTTTGGCCATATATCAGTATGTGGTAGCAACCAAATAAACAATAATGGCATTTTCCTCTTATCCTCAAAGTAGGCCAGCCAAGACATGATTAGTATCCAAAGATTTCTTCTTTAGTTTTACATTAGAGCTAATGTAGCTAAGAAGTAATGAAAGCTTAGATTTGGCATCATGTAAAACAAATAATTAAGAATCAAGTTCTTAAGTGGCACTGGATACATTTGTGTATAAAAATTAACAAATGTACTTTGCATAGCAGTAACCATCTTGAAGCCTGATTCTAGTTCCAGTAGTTTTGTCTGCCAAACAGCCCACATTTGGTATAAGGGGAAACGTGTATGACCTGTATGAAAAACTGTATGACCCTCAGTACCTCCCAATACATCCTCGGATTTACTAAAGGATTGTGGAGTATTAAACATATTTACTGACATTGTAGTATAATTCATGTGAGAAAACCGCATCAGCAAAGTGTTTTTTTAGTCATGTTTTACTTGCAAGAATGTTACCTTTACTTGTGATAAAGGATTCACAAACGGATGCCTCTCATTCCAGCACTTGTGCTTCCAAGGACTTGCTAAGAGCATTCGGTGATTAATCAACTTTTGATCTTTTGGTCAAAATCAAGCAGCCCTCAGGTGTTTATCATTTCAGGTTTGTGTGATTAAAATTAAGCATTGATTTCACAGTGGAACTGGTTTTAACTGTAACTGATTAGTGAGTCTACAGTCTACTCAGCGCTCTGATTGACTGGACGCTCTGTTGCACAGTAATACAATCACATCAGTCCCACTGGGGCAGATTTAAAAGGCATGTGCATTGTTAAGAGTTTACAGAAACACAGTTCAGCATGAAACTCTGGAGCTCATTATTTCCCAACCACGTGCTCATCCGCCTCCACGTCGAGTGCTTTTTTCTCATCCAACCTGGCCAGACAGCCTTTCTATTGTTTATTTAATGCTCATAACATGTTCTAGGAGACTCTTAAATCTAGCTATTTTTACTTGACTAATCTACAAGCACCACTTATATTGTTGAAGGTGTGTGTGTGTGTGTGTGTGTGTGTGTGTGTGTGTGTGTTTTGAGTTTGTGGCTGACCCACTTTTTGGGTAGACAGCAGTTTTCTTCCACCCTTTTCTGGAGCCCCATATCGAAAATAAACTGGACTGTGTAGTCTACACAAATTTGAGTGATAGGCAGTCAAATATTGATACACTATATGGACCAAAGTGTTGGGACGCCTGGCCATTACACTAACGGTCTTTATTGACATTTTATTCAAATACATGACATTAATATGGGGTTGGTCCCCCCTTTGCAGCTACAACAGCTTTCCACAAGATTTTGTGGGAATTTGTGCCCATTCACTCTGTAGAGCAGAGGTGTCAAACGCCGGTCCTGGAGGGCCGGTGTTCCGCACAGTTTGATGGTTCACCTACTCAAACACATTTACTAAACCTCTCAATTAACTGGCGAGGTGAACCAGGAGTTTCTGAGCAGGAAAATCACCAAACCACAGCCTTCAATGACTGCAGTTTGACACACCCTGCTGTAGAGCATGTAAGAGGTCGGTTGGATGATGATAAACAAGAAGGCCTGATGTTGGACGAGAAGGCCTGGCTCGCAACCTCCGCTCCAGTTCATCCCAAAGGTGTTGGGTGGGGTTGAAGTCAAGTTCTTCCATACAAAATTCATCCAACCATGTCGTTACGGAGCTTGCTTTGTGCACTGACGCACAGTTATGCTGGAATAGAAAAGGTTCTTCCCCAAACTGTGTCCACAAAGTTAAAATGTCTTGGTATGATGAATTATTAAGATAACCCTTCACTAGCCCAAAAAACATTTGTCCATATAGCTCATATTCTTCGCTTTATTTAAACATAATGGCAAAATCCTCTGTTGAAAGATCATCCACAACGTTGATCACTTCAGATTTTTTACTCTCTCTTACACCTCTGAAGCAACCAGGAATATATTTTTCAAACATACACTACGAATCCAAACACCTTAATTTTACCCCTTAAAATTACCTTAATTTTGACCTTAATTTCCAGGAAATTAAAGAATATTAAGGGGAAAAGTGCGCTGATTAAGGGGTAAAGCTACTGATTTTCCTCCTACTTTTTAAAAGTTGTCCCTCAAATAATAGAATCTCATGAATAAATTCAGTATGTTTAAGATGAAGGGGTTTCATACTCGTGCCTTAAATCCTCTTTTAAGGTAAAATGAAGGGATCGCTTCACAAATTAATGGCCACTTAATTCAGATTAAGAGGCTTGGTGTAGTTTCAGGGATAATTTAGGGTAGGGTTAAGCACATCTTAAGTATATTGTGCATCAGACATGTATTAAGGGCTCAAACCATTGAGTGGCTTGTCCACAATGAATAATGCTTTGAAATCAGTTCTGTGCTGAACTGGGATCAGTGCAAAGAAGACCTGAGAATTGGTGTAATCTGCTCTCCATCCTTTTTTTTTTGGTTAGAACTCAAAGGGATTTTGATTAGTTGGTAAGTTAGGCAATAACATGTATGCTGCTCTGCATGAGAGGATTTTTAACGTGTCTCCTCTGTTTTGCTTTTGCACGCGCAGCCCTTCTGTTAGAGATTGACGTATCGCGTTTGAGCGCGCTCACAATACGTCAATCTCCAGCAGCAGGGCTGCGCGTGCAGAAGCAAAACAGGAGAAGACGGTCCGGTCCAGCTCCACTCATCCCACATTCGTCGCTCCAAACACAGACTTCAAACTAACCCGCTCACGCTTCTTTTGGTGCAAAGAAGAGTTGAATATCTAATGAAATAATGGGACCGTAAAGGATTCACGGTGTCTCTACTCTGGAGTGACTACAAACCCAAAAATCCCGAGGACCCTCTTCGTCGTCATGGAGCAGGAGCCTAACTGACAGCAGAAAATAAACAAAGAACAGACCACCTTGACGAGGGGAGTTTTAGTGTACCATTTAATCCGTTTTTCCTTTTTGTTTTTTTTAAAAAACGACTGTTTTGTGTGAGAAAATGGAGCACAGACGGACGCTCGGATGGGAGACAGCTCTGCTGTCCGGCTTTCTACTTTTTCAGCTGAGTAAGTGTGCAGTTTTCTGTTAACCCTGTTAAGTATCGCCTAATTCCAAATGTATCTAACCCAAAAACCCACTGAAAGAAATTTCCTTTTATTGTTGTTATTATGGACCCATTATGTGCTTATGCATTATGTATTTATAAAGCACATTTGGGCATTAAAAAATAACCACTGATGGTGAGGCTGAAAGTGTATATTTGAAGCGTTGGAGCTCCGTCCAATACTTCTAGGGTGAGTTGGAGAGGTGTTCCGAATCCAGATCCATCTAACATCAGTACCGTACCCCACTAAGGCTAGAGGCTGAAGGCAATGAAATCTTCACAGCAGTGTTGCAATATTAGTGTAAAAGCGCAAAAGAACAAGGGCCACTGTTACCCATTATTCAACTCATTAGTTCAAAATAAGGGTAAAGTGTCCAAAGTGTGCGTTTTCTGTTAACTGAGTAATTACCACGCCATTCAATGTTTAGGGCTCATTCCAATTTGATCAAACCCTGCTGAAAGAAATGCCTTTGTTATTCAATCAATGAAAAGGCACATTTGGGATAGAAAAATTGCCCAGTGGTGTTGATGGTGTTTCTGAAGGAGATTGTGTTCTGTGCTGCTGAATGTAGGTTAATGAGCATGTGCTTCCAGCTCTAAAAATTTCCAGCAAATTTTTTACATTCATGGTCCACAGCTTTGCAGCCTTTAAGGCTGGTTTATCCCAGTAATCTATATGAGCCCATCCCTTCTCTATTTTTCACCCACCACTACTCATTGTCAATTCTTGTGCAATGTTATCAGGTGCTAAAAGATTATCTTTATGTGTAATATCTTATGTGTAGTTGTCTCACCATGTGCACCTTGTAAGAGGGTTTAAAAATTGTACTAAATCATTTTATTATGTGCAAAATGTTATTGTGTGCAATTTCACTGTTTGTCAATATTATGTCATGTTTACTTATGCTTACTCATATTAATGGTTACCCTTTCTACAATGATTTGGGAGTTTATTAAGACTTTATAGTTTATATTTTTTTTGTCTCTGTGTGTCTTTGCAGTCATGACATAAACAGTTACCTCCAAGATCAATAGGTTTTCTGATTCTGATTCAGTGTTGCTGAAAAGTTGAAGAGCTTCTTGTCATTTTGTCAGCACTGGTCAAGTGAAGTCCAGTAGGTATTTGTCATTTCAGCCTCATAGACAGTACACAGTGTAAGGAGACAGTGTTCCTTCAGGACAGGACTGGCAAATCTTATCCACAATGGGAAAGTGCAGGTTTTTGTTCTAAGCAGGCAGGAGCACCTGATTGACTGTTTAAAGACTGAAACCAAGTGAAATCAAACAGGCCCCTGATTGGTTGGAATAAAAACCTGAAGCCACACTGTCCCTTTGTTGACACCCCTGATCTAGAACCACGGTGTAGCAGAGATAACACTCTTACAAAATAACACCAAGCCTATACAAGAGCAGGCAGGATAAGATTAAAGAGAGAGAGTGGAAAAAAGGACATGACAAACACTTTGTTGCTGACAGGGTTGCACTGTGACCCAGTGACCCTGTGCCAGCTTTTGAAGATGTGCTATCACACACACACACACACACACACACACACACACACACACACACACACACACACACAGAGCCTCTGTCATGTAAGCCAAGTTGCAACTCCATGTCCACAAGTATCCAAACACCCCATGTGACACACAGTGTTTAATATACAGTTGTCATGTTTGTGGAAAAGTGTTGCCAGTGAATTGTGACTGTCTGGAGCATTTTCACATGAACCCAAGGTTGCCATGCTCGAAACAAACAGTTCTCTAAAGTCCCTCTGCACTGGGCTGTGGAGCAGTGGAAGTGTTTTTCTGGAGTGATGGAGCTCCATTTGATACTTTTATGATGAGTTGAAGTGGCATTTGTCAATTAATCCATTATGTAACATCAGTACCAGACCTCAATAATAATAGAGATTGAATGCAATTCAATCCTCAAAGCAATGTTGCAACATCTAATGTAAATCCACGGAAGAGCAAAGTGGGACTCTATTACTCAGAATTACAGAACTCAGAATGTTTAGTTCAGACAGATTACATTTAAACTCAAATTGTCGAATGTAGATTAAATAGTGGCACTATTTGTCCGAAGTGCTACACTGCTATACTGCTTAAAGTACT
>JBBPDE010000140.1:5542375-5558969 GCA_037974605.1 Nannopetersius ansorgii
CTATCTATCTATCTATCTATCTATCTATCTATCTATCCATCTATCCATCTATCCATCCATCTATCCATCTATCCATCCATCCATCCATCCATCTTCTTTTATAGTAAGTACAGGCCCCAGTCGGAGCAGCACAATGACAACTTCTCGCTGTCCACCATCGCAGAAGGCTCTCAGGCAAATGTAAGGAAACTGTGTGACTCGCCTAATCCTCCTCATGCCCGCGCTTTGGCTTACTATGATAACATTATCTGTCAGGTAACTTTTCCTCTCCTCTTTCTCCCTTGCTTAACCTCTACGCATGCAAACGAGTGGTGATTCTGCGGGACTCTTTCTTTCTGTCAGTCTCTATTTCTTCTTGTTTGGCTTTGTCTCTGTCTTTATTTGTGGATTCAGGTGGTGTTCTCTCGTTAATCTTGTCTCCGTTGTTACTCTGTGGTCATGCATGAGAGTTCTCTCTCTATCTGCCTGGTAGAAAAAGAGTGCGACAGATAGAGATACCCTGCTTCCTCTTCATCCCTTGTTCTTTCCCTTCCTGTTTAATCCACCTGTGTCTGCATGTCATAGTTGCCATGTAAGATGCAGCCTGCATGATGCACCACCATTGCTGTTAGTAAGATTGAGTTACCTTGTTCATCCACAACAACTCATAACCGTGGGTATGAAGAAGAGGGACTAGTAATAGTACTTTTAGTGCAGGATAATGATTCTCTAGTGAGAAGCTATTTTAACATCAAACCACATGTTATTTTTTACATGTAATGGAACATGTTGCACAGGTCAACGCTGCAGCATTAGTTCACCCTGCACTTAAGATGTCAGACTTTAGTCCATGAGGGCCATGTTTTGCATTCTCTCTCATTTAACATGCCGGATTCATGCATTAGCTATTTAGCAAGGCCTTCATGAGTTCAAGACCTGAATTTGTCAAGTCTGTGGGGACTGGGGGGTTGGGGGTCTGTGTGGCTACAGGGTTGCCATGGGTGCACGTGGGTTGGAAACTAATTATATTTTTTGTGGGGAGGGGGAGGGGGAGGGACATGGGGGTGGAGTTGATCTTTTGTCAAGGAAGATAGAAAATGGCATTTTTAAGAGAGAGTGGAAGGGGTTCCTCCTATCTCTTTCTCTAGCTCTCTTAAATATCGATTTAGGGGTTATGGAGAAAATGCTGTTAATCATTGTTTGAATTAATACGAACGACAAAAGTGCCAAAAATATATACATTACGGGCGTCCTCTAATGACAACAGTGGCCCAATTTTTGTTCCTAGAACCCCATGCTCTGCTCATTTTAATCTTTCCTTGCTCCCAACATGCAATAATCAGCCCATTATTAACACACTACTAGGTTGATGAGCAGGAAAGTACTAAAATATGCAGAGCAAGAGTTGAGAAAGTATGCTGCAGTGGTTTTCAAGCTGGAACCCCAAAAAGTCTTAAATTTTGTTCAACGTGTTTTTGGGTCAGGTTGGGACAAAAAAGTCATTGTCTGGGGAGCCCTGAGCAACAGCTTGAGAACTACTGCTGTTAGGATGTTAAAGATCCTGTGTGCAATTTTAATGTGATGTCCACCACCCCATCCCATAGAAAACCATGAGCAAATACATTTGGGAGTATAAACCAAATGAAGAGCCCTACGATAAGGTAAGATGACTGGCAACCGGCCCTAGTGTCCTTTTTGCTGCACCTTCACTAACCCCAAAACATGGCTCGGCACTGCGCCCTCTGCTCTTGCCTTGCTAACACTCAAATATGGCTCAGTATCCTGCAGTTCCCTTTTGGCTTTCCTACTGCAGGTCAGCTGTCTCTTGCTGTTCCTTCTGTAGCTCAGTCATATGTAGAGTCACATGGACCAAGATATTTTACTTACCGACCCAGGCAAGTAAAATATCTTTATTTCAGCTTGATATTTCTGTTCTGTACACTGGACTTTCGTTGTCGGGCAACACTGCGTCTCAGCTGCTATCACGGAAGACATTTTCTATCATTAATGATGAACCCCACTAGTCTAATTCTCTCTACTCTATTCCCCAGAGAAATTCTACTAAATCATTAGAGCTCTAGTTGTACTCAGTTCAGTTAAAACTGAAACTTACTGTGCTTTAAGCATGCACATAGTCTCAATTAAAGTGCAATTAAACCGTATTAAATGCCTCCTCAACTGTCATTTTGACAGTCATTGTTTCAGTGTCTGTCAGATCTGGAGTTTTCTACCGCTAGCTCTGGCTTTCTTCTTTATCCTTCTTATATTAACATGTAGGTTATACTAATTATACTAATAGTAGTGATTAACACTGTATGTAGTTTTGCTAATGTGCTCACCTCGATTTTTCAAAGGAACGTTTTCAAAGAAAAGGCTTTTTAAAGGTCTTTTTCCATGTGTGTGATCTGCGGAGGCCAAAATCTTACAGCATAACTGTACTATTATGCAGAACACATTACAAGGTTGGGCAGGTTTTAAAAATGTTCACCCTCAGCCTTTAAAGGAATCTTTAATAATTGCATGTCATATTTATTTTATATGGGGCGGAAAGGAATCACAGTTGAGAGTTGTAGTTTTTGACTGTGTAATCCTGCTGACAATGTTCTCTCTTTCAGCCTGCCTTGTTTTGATTAGCTGCTCCAGCAGTAACTCAGTTGTGTTGCATATTGAAATTTGACACAGTTATGTAGCAACTCTGAGCTTATTAGTCATAAGGCTTGTCCAAACTCACAACAGTGAGTGGTGTATTTATAGAGCACTATACATATTGGTAATAATGGCATTAATGGCATCAGTCATCATAATTTGGTCACGTAATTTATGTAGTAAATAAATTTCCATTTTTGTAACAACATGAAACTGGAACATTCTTAAACCAAACCTGTTAAAGATGCAGTAGATGAAAGAAAACTTGTGGAAACATACTTGAATATATTTCCAAAAGTTTTCTTTCCTAGTTCTTCACTGGAACTATGAGGCTGAAATGGCTGCCTGTAGTAGTGACTTTAGCTCTTTTTCATAGCTCTGAGTAAGTCATATGATGTGATATGCAAGTCTGATGTCTGCGGTGGTGGAGTGGGGATGTTTTTAGCAAAAAAGACTTTTTTTTTACTAAAGACTTTTAGTGTTCATTAGCAAAGATCAGCTGCGTCAGGGGTAAGTGGAAAATATTGTAGATTTTTTCTAGTATTACAATTTTTGTTGTAGCTCAGAATGGAATTTCATAAGCTAGCATGTAAATTAACATCTTGCATGATAAATGATTTTATAAATAGTCGAGCCATATGATAAATAATGAATATCAGTCAGCGAGGTGATTCCTGTGAACAGAGCACCGCTATTGAAAACAAAGATCTAACCAGGATTAACAATGTTCCTAATCACAAGCCTTTTGTTCGTAGACTGGAAATATGTCTAAATAATTATGTAGTTATTGCTACTTTCATACAGCAAGATACAGTAAAAAAACATTGTTTCTGCAGTACATCAACATATTCCTTTGATGCCAATACATGAAGACATATTAAGACATGTGACTAGTTTTGCAAAATTAGCTTGTGGCCAGGTGGATCTTGTGGACCTGAACAGTAAGGTTGTATTTTTGGAAAAACCTGTCAGAGCACATAGCTATCTAAAAGATGTATACACTAAACTCCTGTTGAACTTCTGACATTTCGTAATATAAAGTGAGGTTGACAGCGTTCTGAGAACAGACTCACACACTCTACTACCTGTTACCCCACAGCCCTTAAACATGTCATCAGGCATCAAGATAAACCCACTGAATATCTGAAGTCTGTGTGCCCTTTGCTCTGATTTGTTTGGGTATTTTTACTCTGGTTAAGGTGAAATATTCTTTGTAGGGCAGATCCTGCTGCTCTTTTTGATAAGCTGTGGTTAAAATGAACTATAACTTTGATTGTTTTGTCCCTTTTGCATTCATCATTTAGATTTTTTTATTGAATATAAAAAAGTGACTTTGATGCTCCCCTCGGGGTGTTTTATAATTATGTGAGTTAAAGGATGTCAGTTTTAAATACCATCAGTTTTCAAGATGATTAACTGAAAAGGGTGAAATGAGGTTTTTAGCTGACTTGAAAAAGTGCCGCATGTAGGCCGCAATGAAGTACTGTGTTTTCAGAGGATAAATATTCATGTTTTGCATGTAATAAAAGCTTAATGTGACTTCTTCCTCATTCGGCTGCACTCCTGAGTCTGTAGCGTAGGGTCCTTAGTGAATGCAATTTTCTGAACTTGCTCACAGAGATGGGAACGCTCTCACATGATGAAAGGAATGAGCTTGACAGGCTAAAAGGGAGGGAGAGGGAGGCAGAAAGAGAAATAGAGAACTGACATAAATACGAAAGCCTTGAAACTCCTCAGATCTCAAATACCTAGCCCACTGAAATGTTCCCTGTCTCTTTAGAAAAACGCTTCTTACAGAATGCCAGTCCTCTCTTTTTAGTTATGTATAATCCTTTCTTTTACATGAGAGGAGAATTTGCAAACGACTGACCTAGCTATGTAGTCAGTTTAAAGCTTTCTTTTTCTTTCCTGTCATTTACGCTCACCTTCTTTGTGGCCTCATACAGGGATACCACAGGTAGCATGTTGCCGTTTACACTACATATGCAGCAGTGAGCCTTGCCTACAGTGAATAGAAGGGATAGTAAACTGCATTGGTGCAGATACCAACTGCCAGTTGTGCTTCGCTACCTATGATTTTGTGGTCATGTTTTATGGACTGATGACATAAAATATTGGCATCCAAACCATTATTATCCTCCTAGCAACACCTCCATTTATCAAGTTATCATGTAGTCTGTGATTGTTAGTAGTTTTTAGTAGTAGTGCTCTCAAAGTTCTGATATGGGACCAGTTTTGTACTGGTAGTTAAACGGCTTCCAGGTTTGTGCATATATATATATATCCCCTCGCACACTCAGGACAGGTGAGAATGGCTCCTTTACAGTTTTATATTAAGGAAATACGCATTTCTCTTATGTCTTGGCATGCCCACCACTTCAGCGTGTGAATGAGAAATAAATCCATGCATGTGTGGGAGAGAGAATACGCCTTTATTTTGGGCACTAGCATGTTGAAAGCTTTGCCTTAAAAGTAGCTGTGTTTGAGAAATGCTTCAAAGTTAACGTAGTAAGATTTGTTTTTTAACATTGACATTCTGCACACGTGGCATTCCTTCAGGCAGATCTTTTTGCTGGGTCAGTACTGCGTTTCCTGGGACACAGGAAGTCATTTTATAAAGGTGCTGAAATTTTGAACACTATACATGCACAACAGAGCCATGACATGCAAAGATACATTGACTTACAAAACCACTGATGAAGACCCTGCTCACTCAGGTCTCTCCACATTATGTGGTAAAATGCTTTGCTTACTATTAAAAATTGATCTACGTTTTAAAAGCAACATGAATCCACTTTGGAGCACAGAACTAAGCTCTGTAGCACCATCAGCATCCCCACTTCCTGTGTCCCTGCGTGAGTATCTATAAGGTGATAGAGAAAGGGTTTGTTTGACCACCATCTGGCAGGGTGTTATGCATTACCTCAGGGTGAGGAGCATGGGGACTGCTTTGAGACCAGAGCTCATTTCCACTGGTGCGTGTGTGTGTGTGTGTGTGTGTGTGTGTGTGTGTGTGTGTGTGTGTGTGTGTGTGTGTGTGTTTCTTACAGGATGACACTGCAAAGCAAGAGGAGCCAGTCAAATCCCCCACCAAAGAGGACGAGTCTCTGAATATCCAGAACTCACTGACGCCCAAGCTTGAGAACAACAAGGCTAGTGGTGAAGAGAACGCAGAGGAGGTAAACTCGCTGCAGAACAACACGATGTAGTTCCAACCGCTGGCCACAGGCTGGTGCCAGGACGACAACAGAGCACACACTAACGAAACTCTGGCCCCTTCAAAAAGCTATCAAATACATTCCAGTAGTACACACTGATCTAAACTGGTGCCATTTCAGGCAGTTCATATTCCCACAATGGTGTCGACGCACAAACCATCTCTCAGACAGAACTACGACTCAAAGCAGCGAACGTTTGGCACAGAGCTAGTTCTACAATGTCTCATGTTACTGCTTGTTTGATCATACAAGAGCCCCAGAGCAGCACATTGCTGCTGCTGCTGTCCCTTTTCTCTCCTGCTTGCTGCCGCTATAATGCTACGTCACGCTGAGTCATGCTATGTTATGCTATGTCACCGCTGTGTCATGCTAAGTCACGCTGAGGTATTAAACATGTCACCCACACTTTAGCCTCTCAACCTATGAATTCACCTTTAGCCTTGGCTACTGTGAGCCTTTCTTCCTCTTTCTGCCCTGATTTACACCAAGTTGGCATGCATTGGTGTCCGTTTGTACAAACTAAAAATGATTCACAAGCAAAATATTCATTCAGAACATTTAACATCAAATCTCAGAGGTTTGGATGTTCTTTGGACTAATTCAGTATGTAGTCCTATGTTTGAGTATATACATATATTGCTTGAAGTGATATTTCTATACATTATAATAGGATACAAAAGCACATTGTCTCTTGTTTTTGTTGATGTGATTTCTAATCCTTTTGCTGTATTTGAGATTTTCTTTTTTGTACCTATTTTGAAACTCAGACCATGACAACTGATAAAATTTGCTGGAAATAAAATGTTTTAACAGTACCGAGCTAGTCCAAGTGTAGTCCTATTCTCCACTACTGCTGCTTTTCTGCTTTCTGTCCTTTTCTATCTGTCCTTCTCTCTCATGAAGTGTCTTGCTTGGCTCTTGTGCATGGCTTAAGTGTACCTGACCTGCTACTAACCACATTGAGTCCTTTGTTTGAAAAGTGCTATATCATAACCCACCAACAGAACAGATTTGTGCTGCAGGTGTAAGAGCAAGATAATATAATATAAGATAAGCCTTTATTAATCTCAAAGGTGAGAAATGTTCAACAAAGAGGTCCAACAGTGAAGCTGGTCTTGCTGATTGGTGATGAAATTTGATCCGAATTCAACACAGATCAAATGGTGAATTAGATTCATATTATATATATTAAATGGACATTTAAGTCTTTTAAATGTAGTCTTGGGTAGTTTTTTTCTCACATTTGCTAGCAGCACCTGCAGAAATGACCTTGAAACGATACCCTTAAATAAACCCTTAAATAAACATAAGATTTATGAAGGTTGCTTATTTGAATCCATGGAAGGTCTCAGCACCTGGGCTGGGGTAAATCCAGTTTCAGCACATTTTGTTTGGTTCCTCTAATCAGCTGACATTTTACTGTGCATCTGGATTCAATAGTTCACATTCCAATTCTTTATTCTAGCACTGAAGTCACAGGAAAACTTAATTCTGAAAATGACCCCAGCTCTGGCCCCTGGTCAGCCCTGCAGACCACCATCCCCTCTGTGACCCATGCTTCCTCAAATACACCTGCTAGGACGACACCAGCTCCTACATGGATTAGCATGGATTATCTCATGCTAATATGCTGAGCAGTGTGTCCACATGTCCTCTCTCACATTACACAGAACTCACATTCATTAAAATTCACTAAAAAAAAATTCTAAATATTGAAAATAGAACCACAAAATAGTTAAATCTTTAAGACAAATTGGCCACTGCTTGTGGTTGCAGTGTGTCATGCTCTCAGCATTTTACTACATGCTGTGGCTCCTCTTTTGAAACGTGGCCAGTGGATAAAAACCACTAAGTTGGGCTACTGCTCATACTTGACTTTATTTAAATATTTTCACCATTACTTGAAGATACTGTTTTTTTAATCACAGTGCAGGTTTTTTAACTCTATATTTGTATTTTCTGTCATTTTCTGTTAATGTATGTTGTAATCAATGATGCTGTGAGAACAAAACCCTGTTGTCGAAATGGTTAACGTTCATTCCAAAATGTTTGGTTGGTGTTTTCAAATTATGTGGAAAAAGAGAAAAACAACAAAAATGGCTTTTGTTTCCACAGCAAAACTTTTTTTTTACCATGAGTTGTGTTTACATGTATTTCACACTGTTTATTATTTCTGTGTTTCTGCGGCTCTATGTGTACTCCAGGTATGTGGTGTTGTTTTGTGCCTGTGTCTCTCTCTATATCTGTGCATGTGTGTGCGTCCAGGGTGGTGTGACCATCGATTTGGAACTGCTCCTGCCCAAGGAGGCGAAGACACACTCCGAGACAACTCCTCCTCTTCACTATAATGTTTTCCTCTACAAGCTCCCCAAATCCCCCAAAAAGTCCCCAGTGCTCCGCCGGCCCCCGGGACGTTCCGGCCAGGGCAGTTCGTTATCTCAGTTGTGCCCCAGACGGGGCTCCGAGCCGGGCTACAGCCCCATCAGCACCCGCTCGCTCCCCCCCATGCCCTCCAGGACACCCAACCCTCGTCTGGGTAAAGCCTGCACACCATAACACTCTAACCGTGGCCACGATCACACCACTGGAGCCTCTGGGGATGACAAAACAAAGGCCTTCCAAAACGATCCATCCGCTCATGATGCATCTAACTGTAGTGAGACACTTGAGACAGATTGTAGCTTCAAGACAACACAGCGGTTTTGTAAACACAGTGACCTTAAATATTTGGGATTTTGCCAACGGGCCTTATAAAAAGGTTTTGTTGTTGTGTAATAGGACGAATAGTCAATGACTGGAGTGACCAAAAATCAACCAGCAACAACTTCAATCATGCTGTAAACACTCCTGAACTCATAAGAGACAATTACTGACTCTACACTCTACACACACAAATATACACTGTGACCCACATGGTGTCTGTTCTATAATGGCATACAGTTCACACATCATTACTGTTTTGTCAGACAGCATATTAGTGTGTGCATGCACACGCACACAGATGTCAGAGACTGTAAATATTTAGTGTAGCATATACCTGTGGAGAAAACTAATTAATTAATGTGGTGCTTTTTTCATGTTTTTAATCTCAGATTAATACTTTTCACTTAGAATAAAGACTATTAGAATGACCTGATTGCAAAATGAGACTGGTGCTTCTTCTGGGAACAGGATAGTATTGCTAACATTCTCCCAACAACTGATACACACACACACACACACACACACTTACTTTTTTATATTGCGTTTGTAATTTGTCGGAGTGTGTCTGTGTAAAATGTGCATGCCACTATTGTTTTATACACTATTGCTGACATTTGAAAAATTCCAAACAAAACAATGTTAGTAAAGCAATAATAGTAATGTTAAGAGCAGAGTGTGCATGTGTGACTCTGTTTCAGACCATCAGAAACTGAATCAGGAGTGAAGCTGCTGGAATTAAATAGCTGCTATACGACCACAACTGCACTCAACACATATGGAGGCATTCATTTATAACAGCTCATATAGTTCATAAAAGAATGGCAGCCTGTGCATTTTACACACACACACAAACACACACACTCTCTCTCTCCCAAATTGTACAAACCGTGAACAGAAAAAGGGAAAAGTGGTCTCTTATTTTATATATATACTTAATATATATACAATATGTGTGTGTATATATATATATATATATATATGCAAAAGTAAATAATTCATTCAAATATAGTACTTTATTAAGTACTGCTGTATGAACAAATCTCAACTTACATTAATATAATTCGCGTTTTATCTAGTTCATTATAGAAAAACATGTTTCCCTCAGAGTCCAGAGCATGAGGATCGGAACCCCTATAACAGCTATAAAGGTGGACCAACTCCATTTTAAAGTCTCTGTTGGTGTAATGGTCCCAATACGTTTGTCCACGCAGTGCTTTAGGTCTCAGCTGGTTCTCGCGAGGTTCAGGCGTCCCATTATTTCACACACACACACACACACGCACACACACACATTATATATATATATAGTTTTGTGCAAAAATCTTTGGAGCCAAGTTAACATAAGGAGGAAAAAGAATCAAGATTTGTTTAAAAAAAAAAAGAACACCACAGGTTTGGTTCCAGATTTCTCCTCGATCCCACCAGTCATTGTTTGGATTTGTAAAATTCTCTCAGCAGCTCCTGACTGAATTTAATGAAGGAGTGACTGAGTGAAATCAGGTTTCCACAAGGTATACACTGATATACTGAATAGAAAATCACTATTCACTGTATAATGTTATTTGTATTTATTATTGTAGTTATTTAGTAATATTTATGTTGAAGAAACACTCCCTTATCTCTTATCTGCCCAAGACTTTTCCACAGTATAAACAGACATAATTGAGTTCTTTATCTTTTCAAGACTACAAAACAGGCAAGTCCTCTGTGTTGATTTTAACCTTCACAATCGCCCACCTTCCCATCAGGGTTCGAAAACACTGCTTGAACAAACACTCCAACAGGAACAAAAAACTGGGTAGGACGAGTTGGACAAAGGAGGCATCACAGCGCTTTCTGAAGTTACACATTAGTATTTCAGCATGATGGTCTCCGCTCTCAGTGAAAAAGCTCTGGCAGAAAGAAAAGTGGGTCATTGGCTCTCTGGGCGCTCCCATCATCAAAACGAGTCAAAAGCGATGGAGATGGCGCGAGTGGACTGAAGAAAGAGAGGAAAGCGGGGGCGTCTCAAAGGACCATCAGTTCCGACACTTTGGTAAGCCAACAGGCAGGGTCTGCACTCATTTCTGAACAAGGGAGTCTTTAAAAAAATAAGTGCATTGAAGAAATAACCTGGATAGGATGCATTTGTTGGACCTTTAGTAATGATTTTCACATCTTTTCCATAAAGGACATTTGACCCAGATTATTAAACCTTATGACACATTTTTAAAGCCCCGCCCATTCAGCGTGAACTCACTGACCCTGCGTTACCTCAGTCTCTCTCCTTTACTTCGCTGTGTGTGTAAAAATGTGTGTGTGTGTGTGTGTGTGTGTGTGGGCTCCAGTGTGTGTGTATATATGTAAATGTGGGTCTTTGTGTTTGAAGCCAATGAAGCACATTGATTTAATCCAGACAGCTCCAGTAACCCCAAGACATGCATGAATACACACGCACACACACCAACCTGCCCTCCCTCCCACACACAAGCTAACAGCGCCATTATGTGGAAATGTTGAGGTATACTCTCTCTTCTTCACATACACGCACACACTTCAAAGTAAAAACAAAGGCAGCAAAATCTAATTACTGATATTTAATACCTGACTTTTTAAAATATGCTAGAAAAAAATAAGATGTGTACAGAGTGAGAAGACAAAAGAAGATTTCCATTAAGAAGGCTAAATGCAAAAGATACAGTTATAATTAGTATGAACACAAAGATGCTCTACTCATCTGCACATTGATTTAAAGAAGTAACATATTAGTAGTAAAACTAATAAATGGTCCTAAAAAGATTGCGTCTTGAGTGTTGTATCAAAGATATAAACAATCACATCCCATTTTAATCATCCAATATCATCATCCATCCTTATTATCCAGTAATATTGAAATTCACCATAAGCCTTACAAACAGCATCATAAGAACTAAAGTGCTACTTTAAAAGCGCAAAAAAAAACTAAAATAGGAGAATTGCATAGTCATAGTGCAGCTTGCAGTGTTTTATTTAAGTCTCTAGATACAATGTGTTCACATGGGCTTTGAAAGTAAGGCGAAATCTAGAGTAAGTAAATGTAGTGCCCATATTTCTAGTGCTGCATTTACAAGGTTCAAGAGTAGAGTTATAACTGGTTCATATTTTATGTCCTAGTCAACCTTAATTAATCATTATCTAGGTCTTATTTACTGACCAAAGAGGGTCCAGATCACCGAACAGATCTCTCTTTAGTGACTCCTGTTGGTCGTTATTCTGTTGAGTTGTGCTGTTTGCGCCTCCATTCTCAGATGCCAGTGGCTTCAATCCCTGCATTCCATTTCCAGCCATATTCCCATTTTCCACTGGCTGAGTAAGAACAGGCTGAGGATGACCATTAGCTGGTTGAGATGGATGAAGGCCACTCTCTGGCATTACACCAGCTTTAAGGGCTTCTCCCTGTGAAGAAATGCTGAGTTTATCTAGCTTGTTATTGAGGACATCTGGATTCACAGCCCCATGAGGCTCATGGCCCACAAGGGCTGCCTGATTCTGTGGTAAGCGTTGAGCAGGAGAAGGTGTCAGGATACCATCAAAGGCAGGAGGATTTGGATTGTCCATCACTGGGACAGCTGGTCCAGAAGATGAAGAAGGAATTGTCTGAAGTGAAAGGTTCTGGCTTTGTGGCCTTACTGGCTGAAACATGGGATTGAACTGGGTATTCACTGGTTGCTGACCCATGCCATGTTGACTGTGGGGTGCTCCTGCTGGTACATTACATGGCAGTGCAGATCCAGGAGGAATTTGAGGCTGATTAGAAGGGTTATAAGTAAAAGGCATTGGGGCATTTTGGCTGAATGGTATTTGAGTGGTCGTTTGAGGAGCACCTGCTTGTTGATTAGTATTCAGGAAGGATCCTGGCATTTGTTGAGGTTGAGAAGATGGGAAAGGTGGGAGGATATGGCTCATATGAGTCGGGGGTTGGTTTTGTGGGAGCTGTCCAGGATATATCTGGTTTGGAGAACCGAAGTGAGGTTGTCCTTGAGCTTGCACTGGAAGGGGAGCTCTCGGAGATTGAGGGACAGGCTGAACTGGCAGTCTGGTCTGAGACTGGGTCTGTGGAGGCCAATTATAATGGGTTGGGCTTGGTTGGGGTTGACCCTGACCTGCCATCATGGGCCGGAATTGTCCAGGATGGATGGGTTGCTGAATTTGCCCAGGAAAGGCAGCTACAGGTGTCTGAGAGGACAAGCCTTGTCCAGGCTGTGGTGCCGAATACTGGATTCCTGGAGGGATCTGTGGGGCTAAAGCAGATTGAGGTGGGCCAGTTTGCATCTGTTGTCCAACAGGATGAGGGAACTGCCCACTTGGCATGGGAGCCTGATGTCTAGGCAAACTTGGTCTTGCAACAGCCTGTGGTCCAATCTGTGAGGGACCAGTGGAACTGGGTGCTTGCTGCCAAGGAGCTGGCATATAGCCCTGGGGAAGCATTTGTGAAGTATTTTGTGGATTAGGGGAAACAGGCGTGCCGCCTCTGGATGGTAAGAAATGACCTGATCGAGGAGGTGCAGTTGGCGGCAGAACACCTGTAGCTTGGCCATAATTATAATGAGCCAACTGTGGCATTCTCTGATTTGGAAATGGAGTAGGGGCAAAAGGGACAGCCCCTGGAGGCCAGGTGAGAGGGACAGCACCATAAGGGCGGATATTTGGAAATGCAGAGCCTCCAGCTAGAGCCATATCTGGCGGGAGGCTGCGCAGCTCCTGGGGAAGATCTCCAAGGCGACAGGGGATGACTGAAGGTCCTGCAGCCTCCAGACTTGAGGGGCCAGACCCAGACCTTGGGGCCTTTGCACTAAGAACTGGCTTTTGAGCAGAAGGCCTTGCAGGGGGTCCTCTCGCCACCTCCCTATAGGAATAAGACAGAAAAACCATGAATTCATATGTTCATGAAACCAAAGAGCTTTAAATTAGCAAAACAATTGTATGGTATTTGTCATCTGATGTTTATTTCAGCCTCTTTCTTTTTCATGATTTTTACATCAGTTATATATATCTACTAACACTTTTGCACTAACTATACATTATTACTAACTAATCTGAGTTATGGTGTTTCAGACACATCTGTTGCTAAAAGAAGTATAGAATCAAGCACTAAGCTAAGTAACCTCCATAGACAGACATACTGAATAAGTTGGGTCACATTGGAGAGTTCAGGGACTTTAAACCTGGCAAGGTCATATGATGCCACAGGTGTCTAGGAGCAACAACAGCTCAACCACAAAACAGTATTAACAATTGTGCATCAAGAGCTTCATGAAATGATCTTCTATGGCCATGTACACAAACCTAATATCACAATGTACCAAATAATGGCAGGAGTGGTGAAAAGCAAACTGGCACTTGATCCTTGAGCAGTGGAAACATGTTCTCTGAAGTAATTAACCATGCTTTACAGTCTGATGAATGAATATGGGTCTAGCATGGTTGGACAATGCTGTCTACTAGACTGCATAGTGCCACCAGCAAAGTTTGGTGGTGGAGGGACAACGGCGCAGGGGCTGTTATTCAGGGTTTTTGTGCTTTGCTTACCACAAGGCTATAGTTCAAACTACAACACTGTACATATAATACACACAGTACAGTACATACAGCATGTTCATATAATGCAATACATCTAATTGGTAATGCTGGTGCACTCGTTTACATATTATAAAAAGTGGTAGTGTAATTTGAGACAGTCTGTGTTTCCTATTTAGTTCTGTAAAACAATCACAGTTTAAAACAAAAATGCTTTGGCTGTGGTCATTATGTGCACAAGGGCTGAAAAGATCCAGAAAATAAAGAAATTGCTCATGCGTCACACATCATACACATGGTTTTGTCTCATTGGTTGCATTTTGGAAAGGTCAGTGGCAAACTGGGTCAAAGCTAATTTTGACTTGAAGGCTGCAGCAAGGTGGCAGTATGGAGCAGAAATGGAGCAATTCTGAGTGGCGCATGAGGCTCGTAGAGCAGAAAATACTCTTCGGTAAAATAATGGCATCATCATTGCAATGAATCAGGATCTATCTAAATAACTCTGAACCTCTCTGTCAGAGTTATGTAGACAGATGCTGCTTAAAAATAATGTTTCTTAAGGGTCATTTAAAGCTGAAATGGGACTCCTGCTGAATACCTTTGGGTATCTTCTTAGATTTGCCACTCAGAAAACAAAATCTGATTTTGTCACACATCTAAAGAAACAACCTTTAAAAATGACCATGTAGAGCTCTATCTGCAATGCAGGTCTCTAATATGTTAATTTGTAATCCAAACAATGTCCTTCTTACCCCTCTAGTAACACAGTTCTCTCCTTCTCTCTGGTCTGACAGAAGGCCTTAACTCTGTCCAGCAGGCTGGAGGTCTTTTTGTCCAGGTCCTCATAGAAGTTTTTACCCTCCTCAGCCTTCTTCACCAGATCCTCATACGCTTCATATGAGGCAATAAGGGACTGAACATAGCTGTTCCATCTGTAGGGCATAACATACATTACACACTAATGTATAACAAGCATTACACACATAATTATATCATCGCAAAACTACACATCAGGAAACTACATCTATAATGATTTGAGGTCAATGACACACACAAAATGTGCAGACACAAACGTACTGTTGCTCTGTGAGTGTGAGTGTCTTGCGGACGACAGCATACTGCACATTAGCCTCTGTTAAGGCTTTAAGGATGTTCTCTTGAGCTGCCAGGTTCTGATCGATGTACCCCTTCAGTTGATCATACTTCTGCAACTGCTGCTCAAACAATGCCTGTGACAAAGAAGCCAAAGGGTCAGTGGACACAGGCGAAATTAAAGTGATTTAATAATAAAATGTCTTATCTTTTGAACTATTCACCTTCATCTGATATCGTTCAGTGGTCACCAGAACAGATGTGATGTCATCTTTCTGAATGAGCTCACGGAGCTGCTTCTCCAATGAATTCCTTTGTTTACGCATCTCGTCCACCTTACCAAGGAGCCGTTTCATGGTCTGCAAAGCTGATGTGTCCTCTGAGGGGCAAATACAAGAGTGTATATATTCTCAACACGACTCTGATCTCACTCCACCAAAACACAAAAACACTTCTTTCATGAACACATGCACACTAACCCTGACTCAGTTGGGGCTGGGGCAGGTTCTTCCTCAGCTCCTCCAGTGGTCCCTGGAGAACGCGCAGGTTGGGTATGTGCTGATTCATGGCTCTGTGGAGTTCAGTGTTGGTGTGGCTGGCTGCCTCATGGGCAGTATCATACTTTTTTAGCTCCTTCTGGAGCTCCTGTAGGGCTGGAGGCCTGGGAGGCACATGCTTCTGTCCCACTACCTCTAACAAACTCTTCTCTCCAGCCTCATCCTCCTCCAGAGCATTACGCACCTCCTCTAGGGATGATCCCACATCGGTATATACACCAGACAAAGCTGTAAAACACATCCAGAAACAAATCACTTTTGCACTTTGAGCCAACGGAGCAGGGGCATTCCACAAGAATTTAAAACAAATGTAGAAGCAAGCAGTTTAAGAGTAGTGTATGTGTGTACATGCACTTCTAAGCTATTGATTTTGATTTTCCAGCCAGAAACCTAGTGACATCCACTCTTTCAGTCTGGGCATTTCAGAGACATGCTTTACAGTCTATGAGCTGCTGCAGACATTCTGATACAGAAGCATGTTTGAAATTCTCAGCGGTGTGAATACCTGGACATGTAGCAAGTATGATGATAAGCAGTAGTTAATAAGAGCATGAGAGAAGATCTAATAAACATTTAAAGCACTTTTCTCCTCTCTGCTACATCCATGTGCTGTAAGAATCCCAAAAAAGCGAAGCTATTGGTCTGTGAAAGAAGTCATTTTTTTAAAGAAAATTCTTAAAAATAAATAAACCATTCTCTTCCATCATCCAATGATGTTGCATTAACAGTAGTTTGTGGTAGGTGCCAGGTGGAATTGGACATGCAATTGGACATTTAAAGAGCAATATTTTATTTGGAAATTAGAAACTTCTTAAAAACTAAAGCAAAGCTGTTCAGTTCAATACACCTATAATACACCTGTGT
>JBBPDE010000140.1:5577240-5588297 GCA_037974605.1 Nannopetersius ansorgii
GAAAGGAAAGGTTTGGTGAAAAGTTTTCAGCCCTCTATACACGCTAATTCCTTCCTACAACCCTGGGGGCTAAGCCCTTCTTGTCTTTTCGTCCTAGTGACATCCCTATTTCACAGTAGGCACAGCTCTGGAAAAAAATAAGAGACCACTGCAAAAATGTTTAGTTTCTCAAATCTTTTATAGGACTAAACTGAACAGCTTTGCCTTAGTTTTTAAATTTCCAAATAAAAATATTGTTCTTTACAAAATAATTTTAATGGAAATGACAAAATATAAAAAAATAAAGAGAAATTATCCAGTGTTTACAGAACTTGAATAAATTCAAAGAAAACAAATATCGTGTTTACTCTGAAACAAAATGGCAATGATTACTATGATGGACTTCTAGTAGTGTTTTACTATCCAACTGGTCACATTTATACTTTTCCTCATTAAATAAGATGTGATTCAGGTGATCATTAATCAGTCCCTCATAAAGCAGAACGACACTGGCATGGAATGGTTGTCATACTTATAGAGAAGCTGATTTAAAAATAAATTGCAGTGGTCTCTTATTGTTTTCCAGAGCTGCAAGTATAATCTAGGAATAACTGGAATCTAGGAGCCTCAGGGGACTTTCTTAATGTGGTAAATCTCTTTAAATATTTTATTGTCCTATAAAACACAAATAAAATGTGTCTTGCATGATTAATTGGTCAGAGCCTGATTGTAGATAATTTGCATTCAGTTGTTTGTGGCCAAAAACTCACATGTTTGAAGTTACGGAAGGGCACAAACTGAACGATGTCTCGGAGAACAGGTTCTCCTTTGGGTGAGCGCAGGATTCCGTCGTCTCCATCCAGCATTTGCATGTCACTGAAGTCAGCGTTGCCCACACCCACTATGATGACAGACATCGGCAGGTGAGAAGCATGGACGATGGCCTCCCGGGTGTCTGCCATGTCTGTGATCACTCCATCCGTCAGGATCAACAGAATGAAATACTCCTGGGGGGGTGAGTGATGGACAGATGGACATGGTTCAATACACATGCATAGGTTCAGTGATGTCTTGCATTCAAATTTTTTGTCTCTGGATCCAGTAACTGGGCAGAGTGTGCCTCCTGTTAACCCAGTTACAGTGGCCCAGTTTCCTCCTCCCATGCTCTCTTCTCTCGCTTTTTAAAGCCTCCTCTTTCCCCAGCTCACTCTCAAAATCAGCCTAAATAATTTCATATATCCTTTTCAGTCAGCACAGTTTCTATTAGTTGCACCAAACTTACTATCAGTACCTACCAGTGAGAACATAGTCAATTAATAATTGGACAGTAAGTTTGTAATAATTGGACAGTAACTTCAATCTGACATTTAACTTTAACTTTAGTGTCAGCTATAATTAAGCTATGTCCTCTACCACATAATACCCTCCAGAATTACTGGAACAATAATTTGTCGTTCATCAGCTTGATTTTACACTGAGAATTATAAAACAAATTTCAGTGAGGTCAATTATGCAAAGGAAAAACATGCACGTTATTCTCAACCATACATTTATCTCTTTGTTAGAGCACAATGTCTGTTATAATGCTGGAAGTCTTGTTTAATTATATTAACCAGTCTCATACAAAAAGGTCATTCAATGCGATATAGAATAAAAAAGAATGAAAATATTAAGCACAAAAATAGTAGGAAGTAAAAATAAAGAAATACAAGAAATAATAAAATAAAAATCAATAAAAGGAGATTAAAAGTGTGAAGGAAGTGCAAATATTTATAAGGCACAAGAGAACATCTCTCCAAATTTCTCCATAGGCTTTAGTCCTCTTTACTGGTAACCTTGCTCTTTACAGCAAGAAACTGTAGTATCCTGGTGCTCTGTTTCTGTTCTTTGTGTTGTAGAGGACCACAGGAGGAACACAGTTTCATTTCACTGATATGGTTGAAAAGACAATAGGCCCACTTGATCTGACTTGACCGATACAGACCAATACAGTGCAATTACTCAAAATGGGGAAGCTGACATCAAAGCTGACATTTACACTTCAACTTTACAAGCACCGTTTCATTTTAAATGCCAAATATTCTAAAACTTGTCAGATAGGTGAAGGTAAACACATACCATGGCCTCCTTGGTATGCATCTCCTCCGAGGCAGAGTTAGCTACCTTCTGGATGATTGGGGCGATGTTGGTGGGGCCGTAAAGTTGGATCTTAGGTAGACAGTTCTGATATGCTTCTACAACACCTTGAATACCTGGGAAAATAAATAAATACATGTATTTTTATCATTATGCAAAAAAAAATGTTTCTCATTAGTGCAATTATTGATGACCCTTCCGTTTTTTACATGTATCTACTGAAATTAACTATACAAACCCCGTTCACAATTCTTCCTTGAAACACACTACACCACCTCACTACGAAACCTTAATTTTGCCTCTTACAATTAAGGGAAAATGTGCACAGATTAAGGCTATAACTACTGAATTTTCCCCTTAACTTTTCTAAATTGCCCCTTAAATAATAGAACCACCTGAATTGAAGACCCAAATTTAAGATGAAGGGTTTTCAAACTTATTCCTTAAATCTAATTTTAAGGTCAAAATCAAGGGATTACTGTACACCAATTCTCTACTACCTTAAAGCTTATTTATTTCTTCCTTATTGAGACATGGTGTGTGGTCAGTGGTACCCCTTTCTTGTCTTTGGATTACAGTTGCTGGTGTTGTGTAGTTTATTCCTTGCTTAGTAAAGATTTTAATGATTCCTAATTTTGCATTAGTTATCCCTGATTGGAAGTTGTTCTGATAAACAGTATCTAACCTAGCATAGCTAAGTAAGGAACCACTCAGTTCACAGTAGAACTAGCGCTACATTAATCTCAGCATTCAACTACAATAAAAAGAAAATCCCTTGCATACTTGCAGCATTGAGCTTTCAAAAGCTATGTGAGTCTGTGATATGTTCACTTCACACATAAAGATTAGTGTGGTGTCCTAACATCTTACATTTTTGTTGTGCAGGTCATTGCGTAGAAGTTAAAAATATAACACCAGATGCTGAAGGACACACGCACAAACACACTCACCAGCACACTCTGGGTTGTCCTCATCAAAGTTCACAGCAAAATCGTGAGAGACCTGAAGAGAAGAGGACTCAATTAGAACAAATAAATAAATGACTCGGTGTATTGCATGTCCACAGATATTAAATGTTTTTGTATTTTTAACTACTTGCATCTTAATTGCATTCTTAATGCAATTAAGAATTGAGAACTTGAATGAGGCTCCAAGAGCATGAACAGCAAACCCATTTGACATGCAAAGCCATTCTGATCAGAGCTGTGAAAAAGTCTACTGTAGTCTTCATTTGGTATGCTGTTAGTCAGACCTTTCTGCATAATGTATTGGACGAGTGCAGCCATTTTAAAGGTTTATTTAAATTCAGGGGAAATGCCATGAATGAGACTGGATTATGCATAAAACATGGCGAACCCTCCCTGCTCAGAATTTTACTCAAAATCAAATATAGTTGCTGCTGACTCACATCCAATCGCACTTCACTGTGTAAATATATGGCCACTGATTGGCACATTTCAACCAATCAAAGGTCCTGTGATCACACGGGCACAGATGAATGAAATGAGATGGTGATTACAGTCAAATGGCCTCAGAGGATCATGAATAAATCAAGAACCTCCTGTCAGGCAGATGTGATATTCCAAGCACTCTGAATTTTCATCTCCTATATTGAGATTGTAATATTTTGAGAAATTATACATGGCAAATAAATGATTTTGACTGGAGTAATACAGTAATACAGCCACAGCAGTGATGACGATAGGGTCCATACAAACAACATGGCTTGGCTATTACTGAAGATTTATAGATTCAAATCACACATACAAAACAAGTAACAGATTACTTTACATCCTGGTTACATTTTGAAATATACGCTAACAATACAGAATGTGCAATATTTCACATTTCATTAAGGCACTCATGCCAACAAAGTGACATTCACAACCAAACTAGATCATATAATCATCATCTATGCTCCCACATTTGTAATAACATGAGATTTTATTGTATGGTTTCCTGAATATTTTTGTTGCGTTTCATGTATTTGATTTTTGTTGCATTAGATACTGCTAATCACCAAATTTAAATTTAGTTGCCTCAGTTGTTGTAAATGCTTCCCCCAACTCCTGCAACACTACGCTAATGGCACGCTGTCACCTTTTCAAATGTTAAATATTAAGCAGCTAATGTGGATTTGGCATTATTCTGACTGCAATTACAGTCCACCATAATTATGCACTCACGGCTAAAATAGCAACTATCTAAAACATGCTTCCATTTGAGGCATTAACAAAACCACAGTGATTTTTCCACTTTTTAAAACAGGTATCAGTAAAATGTGACTGTAGTGTAGGTGGCACAGGCAGAGAAACTGACTTACCTTGAAGTCGGGTGGGATCTGTGCTCCGAAGCCAAATGCTGGAAACATTTTATCGCTGAAATCAGAATCAGAAGGTCCAGATGATTAATGATGTAAGATGAATAAGATACAGTCTGAGAGCTGCTGAGAGGTATGACACTGAAAAGGGTCAAACATAATTTGCTCAGTACTTGAACAATGCACTCATTCAAGCAGTGATGTGATTGAGTGGTTCAAACTGTGTATTTGCACATTAACCCTGATGCCACTTCAATGAGCATTTCATCAATGCCCTGGTTCAAAGCCCTTGAGTGGACAGGGTTGTGTAAATAGGTGATACATTGGCAAAAAAGAATTGGTCAGTATATTTATTAAAGAGAATTTAATAATCTCTATAGATTTATGGCTGAAGTCTTCTGTCTTCAAGCATTGAGTAACAATGAAATGCTCTGTAAAAGCGTCTTTGTGCTAATCCTTTTGGAGTCTGATTTTGGGTCCAGTTTAGGTTTCTCCCCTGAGTCTACTTGAGTCTTAAAGCTGCGTTCAAAATTGGAAAAATGAAATACAGCTTGAACCATTATGGAGCCTTTAACTTTAGTGGAAGATAAAAGCTTAAATATAGGCGGTTGCCAACACATTCAGAAATAATCATCTTTCATTAACTGGCCAGTTGAAACGCTTGAATATAATGACTGACATCTTGGCTGTATTGTTCAGTCAGGTGGTCAGTAGATGGTCATTTACCTGTCATAGTCTTGGCAGATCTCGCCCACAGCCACTAGTGCTTTAAGGTACTCATTTGGCTGGTACGGGTGGATGTAGTGAAGAGAGCAGCTGTTCCGAGGGTCTCCGTTCGAAGCAGTGAAATCAATCGCCACCTGCAGACATGGGCAGCCACCGTCACTCACAGTAATTACTGTGAATTAAAACTCCCACACCTTCAACTACTCACAGATATAATGACTGGAATTTGATGAAAAAGTATGTGATTTGATGACAGCTGTAGTGCAGGCAGTCGTGTTTGGGAATGGATAAACATTCTTTACATTTTTTGCCACATTTCTTGACAGTCAAAATTGGTAATAAAAAACTGTCGATTCATAATGGAATCACATTTGAACTGTATCACAAAACACCAGTAACAACTCAACTTTTGAGGGTTCAAGCTAATCATTTTTCAAAGTTTCACTAAAGCATATTTCACTAAAGAAAATGTAAACAAATTCATTCAGAGTAAACTGATATAAAATGCATTATTGTAGTGAAACATAGCAGAGCTACTGATTGTTTTACTGTAGCAAAGGAACCAGACATTCAAACGTTTCACCTTTATAAAAGCTGCATCACAGAAAGCTGTTACAAGAAAGGGTTATGAATGAGACATTGTTTTACCATAATGTTACATAAAGCTTTTGAAATCCATTTATGACAAAGAGGCACTTGCAGGGCTTTGTAAGGCAAAAAAAAATTTTTTACTCTTTTTTTTACTATTATAAACAACATTACATAGAAAAAAATCATGCAGGTGTAGGTCCACTGGCTGTTTTATATATCAAATAAAGTTTGTGTATTTGTATGTTTGTGTTTTAGACACTTGGACGCCTATCACCACCAGTGTGAATAAATCAAGCCTGTCTTTAGATGACAGAAAATTTCAAAATGGATGAAATTTCCCCTAAAGTGGAATATTTTGAGAAGCTGATTCCACCCAAAACTGTCAGATTCTTGGTGCAAGAGGAGCCTTTAATCTGACTTTTCAAATTCGGCCTTTTCATGTATATGGCTGCATTTGACTGTAGCTCAAAGTTGACTGCAGCGGCTGATTTAAAGCCAGTTGTACTTGATCTTATCTTAGAGCTCATGGCAGCAAAATGGACTGAATAAGCTGATCTGAGAACAGCATCTTCTGACAACCTCCCCTGAGACTCATTGAGACTCATGTTTACTCGTTAGTAATGGAGTGCTGGGGTGTTTTTGAGCATTCAAAAGATAGGGGATCCCCTTCAGAATCACTTACTGTGAACTGGATCTGACAGCCTCCCATTATATAATCCAGAAACGAGTGCATCTTTATGATCTGAAATAAAAAACAAAGAGACTGTAAAAAAAAATGCAGAGCATGACTGATGGCTCCCAGAGCTGTCTCATAAAACCACAGGACCATCTGCAAATCTCTGAAACATTTTTCTGCAGTTGATTCCTCTGTATGGCTGTCTGATGTCAACACCTTTGTGCTGTAAGAAAGTAGACAGAGATGTGAAGAGAGACATTCACCAAGAATGGCAGGCCTCACCTTGCACTGGGTCAACATCACCACACCAGAGTTTCGGTAGTTCTTCTTTTTCACTTGATATTTGGGATTGATGCACTCCCACTGAATCTGTATTCAACAAGCAGACGAGAATAACAGCACAGTCATGAGCTTTTAACGCAGTACTTCTTTGGAAAAACAATTGTCTCCTTACCCCAAACACAGTCAACCAGACCTATTGGATGTATAAGGTTTGCTTTTTTGGTTTTGCACCAGGCCTTTGAAGCTAACGCTCATTACTGGAAGTTTAAGTACAAACAGCCATGCAAACTGTATACCAAAATCATCACACACTTGCCACAACATAGTAGGGACAAAATTCAGACTTACAAGATGACTGCTGCTACTGTGTTTCACTATTTATTGTGCATTTGCACATTTTCAATGGTAACAGTGTGTCATACAGCATCAGAAACCGCATACACAAGTCCAACAGAGATTGTTTGAGGTACGTGAAAATTATTTAGGTATGCAGTTTGCACAGTACTACTTATTGTGGTACAAGCAGTGGTGTCTGGGATACCAGTTCATCTTAGTTTTTCGCACAACTGGTATATGGGACTGTTTGATTGCAAATTTCATTGCTGTTTGATTTTAGAGTCGACTCTGATGTCAGCGCAAAGGGATTCCTCACAATAATATTGATTCCAAAAAACATCATTTAGATAAGAAAAACTGGACAGCTATCTTTAGCTAAATTAATTTAGCTGCCTGACAGAGGTTGGCTAAACTGAGCCTATATGTCCTCTATCAGCCCTCTGAGGTAGGGAAATCATAAGGCAATTTTGATCGTAAGGCAATTTTCCCTTGAAAATTGTATATTTTCACCTGGCTGGACCAACTCTGTGTACATAGATAGCCACAACAGAATGTCTCACACTTCACTGACTGCATGTTAACTCTTGATTTATGAATACCTGGAATTCATTATGTTGAGATCGACTCCCAGCCATACTGGTATGCCATGCATAAAATATAAACAGAGCAAAACAAAGACAATAGAAATGGTGATAATGGTTCACTCGCCTTCCTCTTTATATTCCAGTAAAGCACAAAATAAATCAGTTTAATCTGTTATTAATGTTGATGTCAAAGAAGCAGACATGAGAGTGTGGGAATAGCAGTTGATCTTATGAGGTTTTCTGTTAGCTTACAGTCAACCACAGATGGGCCACCTGTTTAAGACGACAGCCTGTTTTTGCTGCCTGGTTCTCATAAAAGCCCAAAGACTCTGCAGAAATGTTATCAATGAAATTCCATTCCAAAGCATGACATTCCTTATGCACCGCAAAATGCTAACACAGGTAATATAGGTATATGTGTTATGTATTAGCTTCATAGTTCCAGAGTAACATTTAAAGAAGTAAACTCATGCTTCGGTCACGACAAGTGTAGAAGTTAGTTACGCTAGTAGCACAGTATGCAGATCTCATTTCTGTAACATGACAAGCAGATTTATGAGTTTAACATGAAGTAAGCAGGTTTAATAGTTCTAAGCACAATAATCATTGTCATAACTGATTTTAACATATGCCATTACTTTTATAGGGTTTGAACAACATTCAGTGGTGATAAGAATGTTAAAGAATGAGGATATTCATCTCGAACCAAAAATGAAACAACCATTTTGAAAGCTCTATTAAACATAATGCTCTACATGCATCAGGATAATCAGATACAGGTGTGGAAAGTCAGTGATTAATGTACCAGAATGTCCATTAAAACGGTGTCTGTTCACTGAATTGGATTATCTGTCAGTTGGCTGGGTGAAAATCAACACTAAATATAGTGTAGTGTTCGCAAACTGCAACTGAGATGTTTCAGCAGAATGATGATGTGAAATATTGGTGCCATTTGTGTGGACATAACTGCATTCTGTATTAAATGGGAACTACAGTGATTTAAAATGTTTTGAAATAAATCAAATGATTTAATATCAGAAGTCAGAACTGTCCAAAGGAGTGGTAATAAGAACAAGATGTCTGAGGAGTTTAACCCCTATAAAAGCTACCTTCATGAAAATTACTTCATAAAATGGCAATGAATGCATTGCTTTAAGATTTGTATATTGTTCTTTTTATATGTTGTATAATTTTATTTCAACGTTATTATGCACCTGGGCTCGTCGCCGTGGCAACTCCCGTGTTTTTCTGTGGGACTATAAAAGGGGAGGGTGGTGCCTAGCGTCAGTTCGAGTTGCAGTTCAGGGTAGGATTTGGAAGAGAGAGCAAGGAAGAGAAAGAGCTAGCCAGCATGGAGGCAGCATGCTGCTGCTCCCGTGGCTGTGGGGATGATGCTGTGCTGTGCTTGATGTCAATAAAAGGGGTGAAAAAGAACTTCTCTGCCTCTGTCTGAATGTGTGTGTCGCCTTCCTCCACCGGTCACCACAATATAAAACCCAGAAGGCATGTGTAGGTTAACTGGTTATATATGTTTTATATATGTTTTTCGACAGCAGAACCCTGGTTTCTATCACCACCACTGTAAGTCAAACAACTCCCATCAAACAACTGTGTCTTTGTTTAAAAATTCCACTTTTATGCACCATTTATTAAAAATGATTAATGAAAATGTGACTGGCATCGATAGTCTAAAGTAAAGTTGCCCTTGTATTTATTTGTGAATACAATGTATTCAACTAGTGATGACTAGTGACGCAGCACAGCAGTGTGTGGGGATGGCACCTTGCTCATGGGCCCCTCAGTGGTGCCACTGGCAGTCTGAGGATTTGAACCCATGACCTCCAGATCACATGGGCATCTCCCAGACCACCAGCTGTCTAAAGACAACTGGATAACCATCTAAAGATTTTTTGGATTATGGTATATTGAAGACCAACAAGTCACAATAAGTCATGAATTATAGTCATCCTACTATGATACTATGTCTAATCATGGTAAGTTACTGTAAAATTCCTTCTTCAATATACAGTAGGTTACTGTGGTATATATCCAATGTATTGTTCTGTAAATATAACATATAGCAGTGATACTGAGAGAATACAGTCATACTCACTACGAGACCAAATGCCTTAATTTTACCCCTTAAAATGACTTTAATTTTGACCTTAAATTCCCATGCAGGAATAGAAAAAAGTGCACAGATCAAGGCGGATTAAGGGGTAAAACTACTGAAAACTACTGAAACCTCTTGAATTAACACCTTAATTTTAAATTAAAGGGGTTTCACACTTATGCCTTAAATCTCATTTTAAGGTCAAATTAAGGGGTCGGTTTCACAAATTAAGGGTTTTTTTTGGCTGAATTTTCAGCAGTAAATTAAGGAAGGGTTGGGCATATTTTAAGTACATTGTGTTTCGTAGTGACTGTATTCTACATCCATATTGATCTGCACCTTCTTTAGAAAGAGTCAGAGGCAGCTGGTAGCCTGGTGCTTAGGGATTTGCTCCTGCGATCAGAAAGTCATGGGCTTAAATCCAAGGACTGCTAGTGGCACCCTCAAGCAAGGTACCCTCCCTACACACTGCTCCCCGAGTGCCCCCCATTGGTGGCTTCCCACTGTTTCACTTGGTGAATGGGTTAAATGCAGAGAAACAATTTCACATCGTATGGTGTGTTCACACATAACCATAAGGGGTCACTTTATGGTTTGTGGGCTGTACCCTGATTTCCAGTGTTAAGAATATTTAGATTTAGTGCAGAACCATTCCTTACCTAATGCATAGATAATAAATCAAACTCTTTTATTTGAAAAAATGAGAAATGTATTTTCATGATATGGGGGTTTAAGGTGTGCATGGATAGAGGATGCCTAGTTCCAAATTCCTACACATTTTAATTAGGGTTAATCAAGGGCTCAGATAAAGGAAAATACGTCTAGGCTGCTTAGCTAAGACCATGATCAATATACCGCAAACAAAAAGATTTACTGATAAACAAACGAGACAGGTCACATAGAATGCACCATGTTTATTGGGCTTCTAAGTGCCCATAAGAGGCTGACAATCGAAAAGGAGTAAATTATATAAAAATCTCCCTCAGGCTGATAGTAGACTGTTAATTCCCTGCAGGGAACCTTTCAGTGACAGGGTCTATACTAACTCGATAAAGCAAAGCTAAATATGCAATGATTCTGCAAATGTGTGTTTATGTATGGGTGTGAGAGTATATATCATATTGGATAGATCTGAGTTAGTAGCTGTGATCTATGGGTTTCTCTTTGCTCTCACACTTCAAGCTGTCAAAATATGCCACTGGAATAATCCATCAGACCTCATAGTTCTACCCAGCTACACTCTCTCTCTCTCTCTCTCTCTCTCTCTCTCTCTCTCTCTCTCTCTCTCTCTCTCTCTCTCTCTCTCCCTCTCTC
>JBBPDE010000140.1:5593864-5606775 GCA_037974605.1 Nannopetersius ansorgii
TCTCTCTGTCTCTGTCTCTCTCTCTCTCTCTTTCTGTCTCTCTGTCTCTGTCTCTCTCTCTCTCTCTCTCTTTCTGTCTCTCTGTCTCTCTCTCTCTCTCTCTCTCTCTCTCTCTCTCTCTCTCTCTCTCTCTCTCTCTCCAAGTGTGATGCTATCAGCACTCTGGAGAAAGAGCATGATTACAGAGATGAGCACTTAGACTTCATCCAGTCACACATCCGGCGCTTCTGTCTGCAGTGTATCCTTTACAACCACATATTCCTGAGCCTCTTTAAATGCCCTGTAAACAGTTGCAGCTCGCAAAGCAATCCAGTGACAGTGATGCTTACATGAAGGCTTATATAGAGCAGTTGGAGTTTTCTAGGTCAAATCATTCTGTACTTCCGCTTCCCTGCTCTTCAAGTAGTGTTACAGTTTTACTTGTCTTTACCGAGAAGCCTCCCAGATGTGGTGTCCATGTCAGCTTCAGCTGATATGCACTGTTGTGCAGTTCCAGGTGGTAACATAATCCAATGTGACAGAAAGGCCACAGCCAGTAAATTACTGAAATTACTGCAAGCATAATGATAAAGGTTACGCGACTCAGACATCTCATCCACTTATGTTTAATTCTTCCCCTTGACATAACTCAAATCAGATGGGGCGGCACTACTTTACACATCCATGAAGGAGAATAAAAATCTAGACTTGTTATATAAATACCTTGTGCACAGGTTATACGGCTTTCCATTCGACTTCCCTGCCCAGGTGGTGGAGAAGGATTCAGTGTTTATGTAAGTTCTTCATATGTGGGATAAGTATAATAAATATATGTATGGGTGTGGGTGTGGGTGTGGGTGTGGGTGGGTGTATAAAGGCCCAGCCAATGTGAATGTTTATTTTGAGCGATTCTGAACAGAAATCAGCAATAAATCACATACTTACATTATTTAAATACTGTAGTTTTAGGGATTGCAAGCAGTCGGCTACTTTCATGTTTACCTTTAATGTAAAAGTCTGAAGGTGAAATCTGGGGGCTTCATTTATAAAACATATATTTCAATTTCAGCTACATTTTAAATATGTTTCTTAAATTTTCCTGCCCATGGTGTTGCGTCCAAAGTCAAATGTTCAAATGTTAAATAGGAAGATTGTATAAATAGCGCAGTGTTTCTGTAGAATAAGAGAAAAGCACAGACACTAAGGTTTTGCACAATACTGTCAGATTTTTTTCTGATACTGATCAAAACCTCAGGCTGTCACTTTTGGCCAGTGATATCAGCCGTTGATTTGGGTTCTAGTTTATAATCAAGAATTGCCCTTCTTTGGCTGTAGAGAGGACAGTATAACCTTGAGTTTCCTGATGATTCCTTTTTAGTCCATCGGGATGGGACAACGAAAAAAAGATTGCCATTCTACATGAAAATTTCCAGACAGTAAAAGCAGATGATAACTTTGAAGATGTAATAGTGAAGCCACCAGTTAGAAAGGTGAGATGAATTTCAGAGTTGTCTGCACATTTACTGATTGGATTTGACCAATGTATCAAACTTTGCACAGTATTAAATAATTTGTACTTTTACCTTTTAGTTTGTACACGAGAAGGAAATTCAAGCAGAAGATGACCAAGTGTTTCTTGTGAAGTTGCAGGTAATGTTTTTTGTCACTTTCAGTGTCTGTCATTGTACTTGGATAATTGTCTTTTTGTTTTCTTTGGGGGGAAGCTATTCAGGGGTATTTTTGCACGTTCAGACACTTTTCACACTGCACAGCACCATCTACTTTCCCTTAAGTGTAACAGTTTCAAACCTGTGGTTTTAGACCTGTCACTTCTGCGCACACTTTAGTTTTGGTGCATTGATTTACATAATGCATGCATCAGAAACAATGTTTTGCATTTTAATATTCGACTACCATTCAGATTTTGATGTCTTTTCAAAATGTGGTAGTTTTAATGGTTGAAAAAGTGAATGAAACTTTTTCTTAAACTTGCATGAAGAAGTCCAGTCCATTTAAAGGCTTTAAGATGTTTGCCAATAGGTGTGCTTGAGATTAGTTAACAAATCTATGTAGTGGGAGAGTGTGATTTGTAGATATGGAGTTTTGCTTTATACCAGAAACTACTACTATGTCTCCAGTGCTTCTATAAGCTTTTTTAAAAGACAGCCTATAGCCTATCTTCTATAGCCTCTAGCCGTATGCCTTTTTCACTTAGCCATAAGAATTCAGTTTTGCTATTTCTTGTAATGTGAATGAAATGATTTGCTTAAATTGTATTAATTAATAGTGGTAGGTCTCCAGAAAGGGAATAATGCTCAGAAACTTTAGATATGAAACTGTAGCTGCCAAGTTGCAAGTGGATGACACTTTAGAATGTTGTATGAATATTTACTTCCTTTTTAAATGTGTTTTAGACTCTGTTAGCCAAACAGCCTTCAGTCAGTGCAGGAAGGCCAGTGGTAAGTTTTGCCTCCCAGAAACTGTTACATTTAACAGTTGTGCTGTTGTTCTTGTTAATGGAAAGTAGTTCTACTAACAGTTATTACAAGTCCATGGATCTTTGGTAGTCCATTCTGACCTTTCTGTGTGTTTTCCCATTAGGACGCTTCAAACAGAGCTCCCACCGGCTCTCCGAGGACAACCAACCGCTCAGCAGCTGCTAACGTGGCCAACGTCATGCCCATGCAATCAGGTACCAAGAAGATTGATCCCAACATGAAAGGTGTGTATGAGAGCCATTCATTCAGGATGCATGCTCTCTTCTGCTACCTTGTTCTCTCTTTTCTTTGTTTCCTCTATCCTCTACCCTTCTTCTCTCTCTTTGGCTCCATCTCCACCAATTCTCCTGGGATCACATCTTCCTTTATATCAGGAATCTTAACTCACTCGCTCTCTGGCTGTTCTTTTTCAAGCTACTAACTCTCATTTTGATGCCTCCCAAACTCTCCCCCCCCCCCCCTGGTTCTCTGAACTATGGGTATGCACTGTTTTTCAACCAAATCTCTGTCTTGCGTCTATAGTGTTGATTATTGTTGATGTTCTTCCCTGTTTTAGAAAAGTACAGAAACTATCTGACAGTTTCAGAATTCCACCAGTAATCGGGTGTAATGTTCTGTATATTTTCTACTAGGGATGGGATGAGCTTTCCTGAGGAAAGAATTTGTGGTAATACATTAGCCCTGTCATGGTAGTGGAGTTAGTGGAGTCTTAATTCTGGATACAAGTGATCAAATCAAAATTAAATAAGACCATCTTTGCTAATCTCATACGTGGGAAAAAATCTAAATACTCACATATCATTTACAAAAGCAAATCTTTTAAACAACCATCCATTGAAAAGTTTCTTGGGCAAACAAGGGTGGTGATTTTTTTTTGGTGTAGTCATAGATACAAATCTTTAATTCCCTGGATTCAGAAAGTACTCTTTGCTTTTTTGTTTTTATTGAACAGATTTTCTGATCTTTTCTAAATGCAGGGAATGAGTAAACATTGTTTTTGGTAATTGGCCATACAATAGAGCTGACGGAGATGGAGATTAGGTTAAAGAGACACTGCCTGGTAGTCTTTTCCAAGTCTAGGCTTGATAGTGTGAAGGACATGTTTTCTTGTAGACTACACAGCAAACCAGTTCTTAAAGACAGTTAAATACACCCAGCTGAAGCATTATAGTACCATCGTAGTCCTTTAATCTTGGATGGTCTTTGCCCTACTACCTTGGAAGTGGTTCAATATGTTGCAGAGAGATTTTAGCAGATGTTCTAATAAGAAATCCTTTGCTCAAGTATTTAGACTACAGAAAAAAAGATTGCTTCTTGGGGTGGGGGATTAATCCTAAGACTGCAGACAGTATTAGGATTTTCACTGGCTGTTCTGTCCTCTCTGCATTCCTTTTAACATACTGTTCATCTGTTATTAACTTTCTTCTGTTTTCTTGTTTTTAAACCTTGCCTGGTGGAGGTAGACGTTACTGTTTTACTAAAATGACACTAGTTTCATGCAAATGTAAGTAAACGTTGGAATGAAATAACAATCCTCCAGGACAAAGAAGAACTAATATTTATGAGTTGACAAAGACATAAGATTATACACTGTATTGCAGTACAGCACGCACATCAAGGCCTAGCGGTATATAAACTATAATATATGTGCAGGGCATGATAGTGTGAGACAGATGGTGAATTATATGTTGTTTACTGATTGACTCTGTCTCTCCCTGGTGTCAGGTGGTCAGACCAGCGAGGGTGTGCTGGCTAACTTCTTCAACAGTCTCCTGACCAAGAAAGCAGGGTCGCCCAGTCCAGGCGGCCAGCCCACAGGGGGAGGAAGCAACACTCCTGGAACAGTACGCAAGTCAGGTAATCATCAGGCTATCAGATGATCTCCAAGATCAGATAAACATGTTGCTCTGCAGCTATCCTCAACATGTAAATGAAAGTACACTGTTATGAATCATTCATGAGTGTAGCTCATAGAATATTGTTTGTTTTATTTATTTACTTTCTTTTGCATTTTCTAAACAGTCTTGGCTCAAACATTTCAGTGCTTTCACATTTAAAAGTAAAAAGATTATTATAGGTTCGTCTTGAGTCAAACCTGTTTAATAAATGATCAAACTCCACCTTTTCCTCTGTGATTCCTTTGCTGTTAGACATCCTGAAAGACTTTTTTCAACATTCCCCAGTAACTCTGTAGCAAAAGTCATCTTGTGACTTTGAGAGAAGAAGGTCAATGTCTCTTTTATTTAAAAAAAAATAAATAAAAGATGGAGGGGCTTCTTAAGCTTAGAGGATTACTGACTGAAATTACCCTCAAACAGATAAAATCAGAAACCATATTTTAAACATGTTGGAATTACTGAGAGTTTTAAAGGATTTTAGAGGTTTGCTTATTCCAAAGTGACCTTGTAATGTAAACACTGAGTTGTTTTATTCAGCTACAGAGTACCTGGAGAGTTTTGACTAAACTCTTCATCAGTTCATAAATTCATAACTGAATTTATGGAATTTAAAGAGACACTCCACCATTTTTCATCTGGATGAATAGGTCCAAATTTTTGTTTTGTGATTTAGAATATTTGATTTTTTTTATTAAATAATGAAATTTACAGCCTTAAGATTTATTTTTTCCATCTGATTTTTTTTATATTATTTGATACTTCATTGTTCTTTTGTGTGTAAAGAAATGGTAGAGTGCCCCTTTAACAGAAGAGTTCACTCCACTGTTTGCTGTTATTTAATTTGCTTTTCATAACCCACATCATTGAAGTTTGTCCTTTTGTTCTCCTTCTGTGTTTTGGTTTTACTCTCCTCTTCCTCATCCCTCATCGACCCCTCTGTACCAGATCTCTGACGTCAGCAATGGTAAAAGAAAAAGAAAAGACAAATTCCTTACTGCATGTTCCAGAGTGCAACATAATCAGTCCAAACATTTTGTATGACTGTCAGGATCCACACAGTTGTAGGATGATTGTCATGTTTGTAAGATTAATTACGTAATTTACACAATTACATAAATATTCTGCCCTTTTGAATTTAGCTTCACACCGTAGTTGTGGACCTAAATGACAAATGTATTAAGTGATTGGACTGAGGCAAACTTAGATACTGAATAATGTGCTATACAAGAACTTACACAAACATGCTTAAACTAACACAGTGTCAGGATTGGGCAATTTTAGTTGCCGTTTATTTTCCCCATTTTATGTTTTTTTTTTCTTTTGTTTTTGTTTTGTTCCCTTGGCCACCTCATGTTTAATCCTCTTACTGCAGCTTGATTTTTAATGGAGTGGCCTAAAGGTAAAGTACCTGTATACCCAGTACTCCCTGTCTCCCACTTATTTCGAACCCTCTGTTTTTCCTTTCGATGAATGACATTTGAGCGTGTCCATGTATATGTGTGTGTGTGTATATGTGAATCTCATTCTTACCTCATTAACTCATATTGTTAACCTGTTTAACAATGTCTTTCATCATGTGTGTTAGCCAGGGGATGTTGGCCACGTTAAGGTGTGTGTTCATGCAGACCTCATGTGCATATGGAGCTTCACCTTAAGCAACCTCACATACGTATACTAACCCCTAATTCATCTCTGCATGAATCGGTACACGCAGAACACACACTTGGATGGACTAAACTTGTGAAGAACAATTACTGGCCTACATGCGACATCTGTGTTTAAACCTAAAGCTGACCATAACCTAATGTGGCATCAGAAAACATAACTCAGATTGTTAGCCATATTTTGGCTCTTGCAGGTGTGAAAATGAGTCCATGTTTCAAAAATCGAAATTGCTAAGCAGAGGCCAGAATTGGTCTCAGTATATTGCATCTGAGGACATACAAGTGTGTATACACAGACACATGAACACGTTATGTTGTGTGTGTGTTTAGATATTCACATACGAATACAGTTGTGTGTTACAGTTTGGGAACTCTTGGTCAAAATGTTGTAAGGAACCTCTTAGTGAAAAAAAAAAAGGTCCTTATAGACTGGTCTCATACGCAAAATAAAACACCCACATCACCATGGCCCAACACAGACATTTGGCTTAGAATTGTGCTGCATCGGCCTAATGTACAGTGTTGACCCTTTCACGGATGATTTTTGTGCTCATCCATAAACATAACATTTCGAGAATCAAGAGCGATTCCAACAAAAGAACACCCTGCCAGTTGTTACACAGATTTAATAGATATTAATAGTTACAATACAGATCCTATAGATAATAAAATTATTAAACATGCTGTAAGTGCCAAAAAATTATGCTGCTGAACTAGGTGTGTTCTGCGAAGAAAAGTGTGGCAAAAGAGAACAGGAGAACAGTCGCCTTCTAGAAACATTTGAAGGCTGAGAACATTTTGGTATTTTGACCAGGGGTGCCCAAGCGTTCACATTCAGCTTTATAATCAACACATAACCAAGCCTGACCTGGGCATGGCCTCAGGTTTGATGGTATGAATTTGGCATGGCTTTCTCCATTTATATTGACATTCCGTTATTTTGCATCAATTTTGTGAACTTGTGGTAAATTAGCATTTTCATCTTTCATAGAGTTCCACCATACACTGCAACAGTGGGAATCACCTGAACAATGGATTCTTTGATTATCTGGTTATATTGCCAACAGTGGTGGATATAAATAGACTTGCAATTGACAGATGCCTAGAGAGCATTAAACAAACATTTAGCAAATAATGCTAGTGTTGTCCACTTTCATTCTGTATCAGTAGTGAAATAACTACAATTGGCTTTGGACTACTTCAAGCCTTCTGCAAAATCAGCAAGTCTAAGGGAAGTGTACTTTAAAATTTTTGTAACACGACCCCCCTATTAGTCCTGATGCTTTGTCACCTTTCTGAGTGTGGTCCGAGCTCTAACTTGTAGGAGGGTAGAATTAAACACACATTTTCCTAAAAACTGATTTGGGGATTCCTGAATAGAAACACTGTGAAAGTCAGAAAATGTATTATTATTCTATTTATTTTTTATTATTATTATTTGTTTAATACCACTTACCCACCTGAGCTGAGTCATGATGTGCATGAAGGCTGCTTGTTGATGAGGTCACTCTAAAGCAGAGCTTCTGTTTGAACTAGCTGAATGCCTACAACACGTACTCCCCACATTCAGTGCATTTTAAATATATAGCTCTTTATTTATGGCTGCTAAGAAGAACTACTGTGTAAAGAATTTACTGTCTGCATGTCCTCTGTGTTGCTTGTGTCACAACCAGCCCTATTCTTTTGGTATATTATTAAATACTCTCTTCTGTCGGTCACTCCATTACACATGTTTTACTCCACTATGCATTATCTATTATGTTTTGCTTTATTATGTTTTCCACTACTGCAGAACATTTGTTTAATTACAAATTTGCTTCCTTAAAAAATCACCACTTTACATAGCAGGGTAGATACAGTAAGATCTGAAGGGGCTCTAATAATGCTGCTGCCTAACCCGAGGTTGACGCTGTGTGCTTTTACTAACGCATTTTAAATCACATGAGATCATGACAGATCGAGGCTTTTTTTTATGCTTCTAGCAAATTCAAAGTCAAGATTTTTCTTTCCAAATAGAAAATCCAAAATAGAAAAAGAAAATAAAAAAAAGAAAAAAAGGAAGTGAACATCATTCGGGTTCACTTTTAGTCTCCACGGGTATGTTTGCGATGAGTGAAAGCAGATGAACTGAAAAAACATACAAATAACATACTTCAGTTCTTCAGAGTCCGATGTTGCAAGATAAGTCACAAATGCCATTCCAGCTCACTCCAAAGATGTTTCTGTTCCATAGTGTACTGTTTTGTTAGCAGTGCTTTTCTGTGAAGATTATACAAGCTGGGTGTGCACATCTGAAATGAACATCTTGCGTTCGCAGTGTCAACAGTGAGTGCACCTCAAAGAAGCTGAATTTACAAACTTAGAATATCTGCTTTTGAGTATCATGGAATATTATATAAATTATACTTTTGATATTTGAATCTGTCTAAGTATAATTTAAGAAATAATTGAATTTGCTGAAGCATAAAGAGGTCTAAAGGTACCTATTAAGACACTTGTGTCTGCGTCTTAACCACACTAACCATGGCCAAATGCTGTCTGTCTGCAGGCTCTAAGTTGGGGTTGACAGACGTCCAGGCGGAGCTGGACCGAATTTCCAACAAATCGGACCTGGATTCCTCCGCAACCACACCCCCTGCTGAAAACGACGAATCCTGAACAAGAAACAGGATTACTCGCCGTCATGGCCCGCCCCACCCCATCCCACCCCTCTACTTTCCACTTCCTCTGAATTTGCCTCCCTTCTTCCATCTATCATCTCCTCCTGACCTCTCCCCTGCCCATCTCCTCACCACTCCTTGAAAGAGGGGGGTGATCTATCCCCCCCCTTAAGGCCAGTGACTCCAGGCTGCATGTTGGGCGGATCGCTTCGTGATGTCTGATTCTGTATACACGCATCCACACACTGTTCCCGTATCTGATGAGAGAAAGAAAGGGTTAGTGGGTAAGAGTGGGTCAAATATGTAAATGACACTGAAAGTGGCGGGGTTTCCTAGAGTGGAAGAGAGATTTAGGGCTGTATGAAACTGTAGAATGAAAGGGGTTCGTGTGCTTGTTATGAATGTGAGGTCGTTTTTTTTCTTGTTTGCACAGTAACGTTTGATTTAGAGCTACAAGGTTAATCTGTCTTTTCATGATTGTTGTCCCTTGACTTTCATAAACAAATGCACATTTTAGAGAACATCTAGATGTCATACTAAAACATTTCACCTAGACACTGAAAAGGGAAGCATTGTGTTTTTGCCACAGAAGCAGAGGCAGTGTGGCCTTGCCTGAATGCTTTATGACATCACAAAGTATTGTTGTGGTCACCATGTACTGCAGTTTTCATTGCCTTAGTACACTACGCGCATGCACAGACACGACAAATTTCTGTTGGGCTTCCGTTGTTTTTGGTTATTCATAGTATTTTTCACACCTTTAAGTGGCTCTTTTGACTATACTGTCCCCAGTTATTTTGAAGTCAGAATTTTTCAAGACGATTCCTTTTTAATGCCCCAAGGGTTCAGAGTAACTTTCTAATCCAGTCCCGGGACAGTTTATGATCGTGCTGTTTACAGTTCTACTGTAACCATAGCAGTTAGAGCTTCCAACACTTTTCAACAGATGATTGCCTATTGGTTCTTATATCTAAGGCAATGTTTAGATTCTTTGGCCATAAATACCTCCTAAACTTTTGTCAGTTGAATCAAGTGGCGGGAGCACACCTTTTTGTTGTAAAATCGACATGCGTGCTGTTCATTTCTTGACAGTAAAAACGTCTTATTGTTGCACTACGGGTGAATATTGGAACTCTGGCCAAGGAGTCACCAGAAGTCATTCAAGATCCTAATTACAGGAAGACCACTCACTTCGAGTAACACGGTGCATTTCCACTGTGGCACAGCAGAGGGAGTGCCTGTGTTTTGGCTGATTTACAATGTACATGATTTTAGGACTGGCAACCATTTTTCTTGTACAGATGTACTTTTTTTTGTTTTATATTTTTTTAATGAGCTTTGATATGTGAGCTATGTGTTTTCTTCTCTTCGTTAGACTTCAGCCCTTTATTGACTGGATGCACTACAATTCATGCAAACATGATCAGTATTACTCTCTATACGCTGTCCCTAGCAGGTGTGTGTGTGTCTTAAGAAAGAAGTGGTATGTAGTCTAGCTGTTTCTCAGGAGGAAGGCAGTGCTGTCTAGAGAAAGCTTCTAAAACCTGAAGGGGTTGGGATGGAAGAGGAGGAGGAGGTGGTAAATGTGGCGGGGCACATGAGGTCAGTGGTCACCCTCTCCTGTGAGAATGTACAGTCATTCATGTTAAACTTCCGGTTGGGTGGAGGAGATAAAAAATTGGGGGGGAGACAAAAACTACAATAACAAGGTCCTGTAATTTCACAAGATGTAGTGATGTTTCTCTGGATCAGGTCTGTAAGCATTCTATTAAAGTTGTATTTATTGGGAATGTCTGGTGACTCTTGTCATTATTTATTAGCAGGCAAAAATATGCTAACGGACTGTAGTTTGTCCATCACGTTTTTACCTTTACTGTATATTATACCCTGATTGCTTAGTCAAGCCTATCCAAAAGGTTGTTTCTGTTGGTCAGTCTTCAATTTGAATCTGAGTTATCTGTATTACTGACAAACTCTGAATCATGTGGTTCTCGTACTGGTCCTCAGGGACTCCCAAACAATCCACATTCTTGCTTTATCTGTATGTGTTTCAAGTTGAAACAAAAGTGGACTGTTTGGGGCTCCTTGAAAACTGGGCTGTTTTACGTGTCTGTTTCTGACCACTTTGACCTTGAAATAGAAATTTAAGGGAAAGATGTGAAGGGAAAGACACAGGGTCTTAGGAACAGACAATGCTGAAGGAATCTGACTCCTATTGATGGATATTAGCGAAGTACACGGTGTAAATAATTATTAGGCAAGTGAGTATTTCGAGGATTCATTTTGATATAGAACAAATACAGTGCTAACGGTTAATCCAAAATGTTAATACACCTGAAGTATGAATTTTTGTGCAAAGCAAATGTGTGTGCACATTCTCAGGGGAGTACATATGTGTGCACAATTATTAGGCAACTACTAGTGTGCAGAATTATGCGACTAAATGACACCATACTATATTACCAATTTTCATATTGTTAAACATCTTGCATCTTACATCTTACTAATTTCAAGAGTGTTGCATCCCTCTGAAAGACATTTTATAATTTTTGATTTTTCTGAGTCTGTTAAATCTCTTTTGTCCCATTTTGCCTGAGGAAATTAAGTTTTCTTAAAATTATGCACACCTTGATATATGGCGTTGATCTCCTTAGGCCACACCCTCTCTCACTACACAAATATACATAACATGAAATATATGAACAGTTGTGTTTAAAAAAATCATTATAAATCATTAAAAATCCCTGTATAAACTGAAAAATGTTTTAAGCTTTTGCTTTCTGAACCACTGCTTCTAAGAACTGCTATTGTAGCCCAGGATGATTGGACTGCACTCCACAATTCATCTGCATTTCTTGGTTTTGCCTCAGAAATTGCTTTTTTGATGTCACCCCACCAGTTTCCTATTGAATTAAGGCCCAGTGATTGGGCTGGTCACTCCATAACGTCAATCTTGTTGGTCTGTAACCTAGATTTACTGGTTTACTGGTGGTTTTGGGGTCACTGTCTTGGTGGAGCACCCATTTCAAGGGCATTTCCTCTTCGGCATGAGGCAGCAGGACCTCTTCAAGAATTTTGAGGTATTCACACTGATCCATGATCCTTAAATCCATAATTAGGCTCATACTGTGGCTCGAATTCAGTGTTTAGGTGTCATCTGACAAACTGTCTGTCGCCACTAGACCCAAAAAGAACAACCTTGCTTTCATCAGTCCACAAAATGTTGCGCCTTTTCTTTTTAGGCCAGTCAGTGTGTTCTTTGGCAAATTGTAACCTCTTCAGCACGTCTTTTTTTCAACAGTGGGACTTTGTGGGGGCTCCATGCTAATAGCTTGGCTTCACATAGGCATCTTCCAATTGTAACAGTACTCCCAAGTAACTTTAGACCTTCTTTGATGTTCCTGGAGCTGATCATTGGTGGAGTCTTTGCCATTTCAGCTATTCTCTGATCCATTCTAATAGTAGTTTTTGTTTTCTTCCATGTCTTTCAGGTTTTGTTTGCCATTTTAAAGCATTTGCGATCATTTTAACTTAGCAGCATATCATTTTCTACACTTTTTTATGTTTTCCCCTCTCCAATCAACTTTTTAGTCAAGGTATGCTGTTCTTCTGAATGACCCATTTTCCTCAGAATTTCAGAGGAATTTCACCATGTACAATATTTGCTGCATTCCTTCCTTAAATAAGGGCAATAATTGGCACCAGTATTTTCAAAGAATGAATGACCTCACTAATTGAAGTCCACACTGCTATTATTAACATGCCCCTTTCAATTAATGATGCACTTACAAAGATCCACCTGTGTGCATTTCATGACCGTTGGGTCTTTTGATTTTCTATTACTCTACTACACCTACTAGTAAATTATTTACCATGTAGAACACAACTGTAAATCACCAAACTCTGCTGGACAATGCCACTGTCCCTTCAAACCCTTTTCCCTAATTAATTGCCCTGAATTTTCTATGAAATTTGCTTTAATATTGGCGATTCCCTCTGCCAAAAAAGTGGAGCAAATGGGCTGCAGTGTGATATGAAATCTGATGAAAGGCTTTGTTTTCTGTAAGTAAATCACTAGTGGTAAAATGCAGGATAAAGTTGTTGTATAGCAGCCACGGCTCAGAGGAACAATACCTACAGTGCTGTGAAAAACTATTTGCCCCCTTCCTGATTTCTTATTCTTTTGCATGTTTGTCACACAAAATGTTTCTG
>JBBPDE010000140.1:5638128-5657555 GCA_037974605.1 Nannopetersius ansorgii
TGTGTGTGTGTGTGTGTGTGTGTGTGTGTGTGTGTGTGTGTGTGTGTGTGTGTGTGTGTGTGTGTGTTTCAGCCTTTCCAGACTGCTTGACTCAGCAATATAATGTCCTTTAACTGTTATTTTTATAGCTGAATGAAAGCTTTCACCCTACTCACATGCATTTTATACCTAAATGCACCTTCCATTGCCCATATTGATCAGACGGCTTTAACCCTGTATTTCTGTAATGAAATATTTGATTACATTGGAATTCATATAGTAAATTATGCTTTCCTGCGCCTGCTGTATTGACTGTTTTGAATCTGTTCCTCTGAAGGTTTCCCAAAAAAGTGTAAACGACTGTACAGACGTCAGACAGCTCCATCCATTTTTTCTAGTCTATTAAAATACTTCGGTGTATTCAGGGCCTGATTTTACACCAGAATCAGTGCAGCCTGTGCAACAAACCTAACTGCTCTATAACACCTGCAGTTTCATGCCGGATGCGATTCGCTGCGTTTCCGAACATTCATTATTTCCAGTAATGGACAAGTTCATATAACCTGCAGATGTTTTAATTCCATTTAGAAATCAGATAACCTTGACGCAGACGGCATTTGAGAACAGCTGTTAGCCGTGAACTGTTTGAAAGAGGGTTTGATTTAGTTGTTTTAGCCCCTCACTAGACTACAGTGTACTGGTGCGGTGCTGTTACCGCAGTCTGCTGTGAAAGAGTGTATGCATCTTAAAGTCATCTTGAAGTTTTGATTACGGGACTAGATGTCACAGTATTGTAAGAATGCTGTATTTTGTACCAGCATGTGTTGCACAGCAAGCGGTAAAAATAGACATGGGGTCCATAAGTATAAAAGGCTATATTGCTTAACTGTATATTGATGAACATAGTGGTTACTATGTTGAGTTTACCTTTAATGGCACATTTAATTACATAGTGAAATATGTAATGAATTACATATGCATTTAATTTGCATTAGTTAGCGATTAGTTAGTTAGTTAATTAGCGATTTTTTAGTTTTTGGAATTCCTTTCTTGTCTTTCTTTCAATGATAAACAGAACCACAATGTTTGCACATTTCTAACCTCATCTAATTCAGATCATAATAAAATGCCTTTTCCGCTCATAAACACAAATATGGGATTGATGGGAAGTTTGGAGTCCGAGCTTCCACCAGAATCTCTCTGCTTTTCTCGGAGAGCTGAGAAAGAAGCAAGGTTGATCTACATGACATGTGCTGTTACTGGTAATAAGTGTGATGTCTAAAGTGTGTATGATGGCTTGTGTGTTGCAGAGATGTGGTACTGGGTGTTCCTGTGGTGTCTGTTCTCCTCGCTCTTCATACACGGAGCCGTTGGGCTGCTGATGTGTGTGATGCTGCAGAGGCACAAGCGCGGCCGCCTCATCACGCTGGTGCTGATCAGCGCCGGCTTCATCGCCTCGCTCACTGGAGGAGTCATCACCAGTGAGTAGCCCATCCTTCTGCCCGCAGTCCAGCCTCCTTTCTCTGCTCCTCTTACTTTCCCTCTTTTAGTTTTCATATACAAAACTACTCGAACCTCATAGATGGAGTTGGAGAGTTTTATTTTCTTTATTTCTCTGCTTTTTATCTTATTATTTTACTCTATTTTGTGTTATTTTGTTTTCTATTTCTGTAAAGCACATCATGTCCTATGAAAAAAAAACTTGAACATGTATGCTAGCAGCTAGCGAATTAGTGTTTACACCAGTTTTTGCACTCTCTGTAGAAACTAAACCATTTGAAATGAACATTTCCACATAAATATTTAGAACTGTAGTCTTTTGTAAGTGTGTCTGTGTCTTAAAGTCTCCTTAAAGTCTGATAGAGTCTGCTATTATGCAAAAGCTAAAATCTAGAGTTAGCAAAATCTTTTGTATGGACTCATGCTGGACTAGACACAGCTCACAGTTAAGAAAAGTATTTTTCAAATTACTTCGCAAACTGACAGATTTATTTATTATTTAAAACACATGATGCTGATAGCACAGTAGATAACTCCTGGTTTTAGGCCCTAATCTCTACTGTTTAGGTAACTTAAATGAAGGTAACTAGATTTGCTAATATTTGCTAAATATGTATTTATATCCATTAGTGATAAGTGTAATAGTAGGTAATAAAAAATAAAAAAAAATAAAGAAAGAATAATAATAATAATCCCTTCCAGACAACGGAAGAGATGTAGAGCTCCATCTGTAAATATGTGTATGTTTACCAGGGAGTGAATGTTAAGTTTAGATGTGTAATGTTTATCTAGTTCATTTAACTCTTTCATATAAAGGAACATTTTGGATCTTTGTCACATGGCATCTTTACCAATACTGGAATTTTATTTATAATATATCAGCATGCTTTATACAGGGTTTATATGAAATGTTAATTAATACAATAATGGCTCTTTAGTATAAATTATAGATATAGCTGATCTGTAAGCAATTCTAGGCATTTGTTTTGGCTCTCTGGGAGTCATTGAGGAACATTTATCCTTTCTTCACCTGCCTGTCAGTGTTTCTTGCTCCCTGCATCACTCTTTTTTTCCATCACTAGAGGGGTCAACAGTGAACATTTCTTCCTTCTGTCTTCCTGATCTCTTTTTCTTTTCAATTCCACCTGTCTCTCTCTATCTGCCGTTCTCTTTCTCCTCCTGGCTCTCTCTTATTTAAGCAATTTCCTCCAGGACAAATACATTTTCTGATTCTGATTCTTATGAGAACAGTCAGCACCAGTGCAGGGTAATATAGATACAATAACATTGTGTTACTTTTCTCACATGTGTCTGTATTACAGTATCAGATTATATTTGACTGGTTCGAGCTGCTAATCTGTGCCGAAAGAATGATTTACAAACCTGCCATGATTTGACAAATTGATTTCTCCAACATTATCTATTCAGAATGCATGTTTATCAGGCAATTATGCATGTTTGACTGTTCTATAAACAGTTTATGACATGATAACAGATGTTTTGTGAAAGAAATGATACTGTGACCAACAGAAGTGAAGCGAAGTAAAAGACCATGAGTTCTATTCATAGCAGTTATGAAGGGTCATTTCCAAGTAGTAGCTCTTCTAAGGCAGAGGCCTAGATAAGCATGCCATATATTAGTCCTACATATTTTTACAGAACTACATTTTTGAGACCCGTGTAGCTGCCGGGGGTAAATAACTTAAGTTTAAAAAAGTGAGTGTTTTGAAGATCTGAGAGGAGTGTCTTGTTAGTAGATTGCAATTAGAGCTACACTATATGGACATAGGTATTGGGAAACATGGCCATTACACAGACAAGGACGTTAATGACATTGTGTTCAAATACATAAACTTTAATATTGAGTTGGTCCCCTTTGGAGCTATAGCAGCTTCCACTCCTCCTTGGAAGGCTTTTGGAGTTTCTTTGGGAATTTGTGCCCAGTCATTCTGTAGAGCATTTATGAGCTCAGTCAAGTTCTTCCATACCGAAGTCATCAAGCCATGTTTTTATGGACCTTGCTTTGTGCACTGGGTCACAGTAATACTGGAATAGAAAAGGTTCTTCCCCAAGCTGTGTCCACCAAGTTTAAATCATGGCATTGTCCGAAATGTCTTCATATGTTTAAGACTACTCTTCACTGGAAGTAAGGGGCCCCCAGAATTAAGAGTTGTGTCCCAATATTTTTGTCCATATAGAGAGACAAGACACCAGAATAATGTAAAATAAAAAGTAAGATAAAAAAAACAATAATGAATTAAATAAAATAAGTCTAAGTCTAAATAAAAAATCTAAATAAAATCTAAATAAAATAAAGTAAAATCGAAATAAAAAATCTGCAGAAAGAAAACAACCACATTATGGAAATAAGCAATAATTTTGCACATAATATATTGCAGTAATTAAGTGATTTAGTGCCATATGGAGGACAGCAAACAGCATATTGCACATGATATTTGGTACCTGGTGAGCATTGCATAGTATTGCACCTAGACTGTTGCACATCACAGCAAAAATAATGCACAAAGTCTTCCATACAATGAGTTTTTTAAACCCATAATAAACACACAGAAAGGAGCAGCAGGCTATTGCACGGAGTATTGTGTGAGTGTGGGAGGAGTTGTAGAGTCTTATGGCAGCGGGAAGGAAGGATTTTCTGTGGCATTCAGTGGAGCACCTTAGACCCATCAGTCTGTGGCTAAAAGTACTTCTCAGGTCGTTCACCACATTGTAGTGTAGCTGCAGTTGACACAACATGGATATAAAGTACATGTAGACTAAAGACTTTTTATCGTACAGTAAGTTTCAGCTTTAGGCACTCAGAAGAAGTACACAGACTAATGTAAACTGCTGGCTAAAATCTCCACAGCTTTTAGAAACTCTCTTCATCTGCAGAATTCTGAATATCTGTGCTTTGGTGCACAGGTTTTATCAGTCTAACACCAGGAGCAAGCAGCTCCCTCCTCACACCAATAAACCTATCAGAGGGTGATATAGTTCTACTCACTGAACTGGACAACATTCACACCGTCCCATTTAAAAAAAAGCTGTTCCAGAATTTATTTTGAAGCTGTAGTACAAAGTTAATGAGATCCTGTGTGCCTGCTGACTCACCTTTAATGCACTTTTAACACCTCACAAGTCTCCTATAGAACAGTACAATGTAACATAACTGTAAGAATGTTTACATGTCATCTTGATTGTAGGTAAACACTTTATAAATATATTAAGTATTTATAAATATGTAATTTGGTGGTTATAAATGTGTTATGAATTTTCTTTTGTGGTAGAGCAACCCAAAGTAAATTTTCAGGTTCTGGATTATGTGTACGGTGCACAAATCAATGTTTTGGCTTCAGGGAGGCAAAATATCGTGCTGTACTTCTGCAGTTGACTGATTCAGCTCACCCATTAATTTCCAGATATATTGGGTGAGTCAGAGCAAAGGAATCACCAGACTGTGCTCCACACGAGGGGGTGTGCCGGATGAGGCCTGAACATCACATCATCACAGTGCTCTTGGAACATTTGCTATATTGCCAAAAGTATTTGCTCACCTGCCTTTACACGCATATGAGCTTAAGTGACATCCCATTCTTAATCTATAGGGTTTAATATGATGTTGGCCCACCCTTTGCAGCTATAAAAGCTTCAACTCTTTTGGGCAAGCTCTCCACAAGGTTTAGGAGTGTGTTTCTGGGATTTTTGACCATTCTTCCAGAAGCACATTTGTGAGGTCAGACACTGATGTTAGATGAGAAGGCCTGGCTTGCAGCCTCCGCTCTAATTCATCCCAAAGGTGTTCTATCAGGTTGAGGCCAGGCAAGTCAATTTCTTCCACACCAAACTCACTCATCCATGTCTTTACAAACCTTGCTTTGTTTCCACAAAGTTGGGAGGGAACATGAAATTGTCCAAAATCTTTTGGTATGCTGAAGCATTCAGAGTTCCTTTCACTGGAACTAAGGGGCCAAGCCCAGCTCCTGAAAAACAACCCCACACCATAATCCCCCCTCCACCAAACTTCACACTTGGCACAACGCAGTCAGACAAGTACCGTTCTCCTGGTAACTGCCAAACCCTAATTCGTCCATCAGACGCCAGATGGAGAAGCGTAATTCATCACTCCAGAGAACGCACTTCCACTGCTCTAGAGTACGGTGATGGTGTGATCCGACACTTTGCATTTTACTTGGTGATGTTTGGTTTGAATGCAGCTGCTCGGCTCTGGAAACCCATTCCATTAAGCTCTCTACGCAGCTAATCTGAAGACCACATGAAGTTTGGAGGTCTGTAGAAAGTCATAACCTCTGCGCACTCTGCGCCTCAGCATACGCTGACCATGCTCAGTTCAGTTTACGTGGCACCACTTCGTGACTGAGTTGCTGTCGTTTCCAGTCGTTTCTACTTTGTTATAATACCACTGACAGTTAACTGTGGAATATTAAGTAGCAAGGAAATTTCACGACTGTACAGGTGGCATCTTATCACGGTACCACATGGGAATTCACTGAGCTCCTAAGAGCAACCTGCATGCCTAGGTGCTTGACCTTATACAGCTGTGGCCATGGAAGTGATTGGAACACCTGAATTTAATTATTTCCATGGATGAGGGAATATTTTTGGCAATATAATGTATGTGCGGCATGGGGTGACTGTACATATGTATATCCATCATCTTCCAGTTTCCCAGAGCAATTAATACTGGAGAGTTTAAGATAGTATTTTTTAAAATGTTAGTCCAGTAATTGTCAAACTTTAGTCGTGAGACATAGCTGTGTAACAATTTCCATCAATTCATAATTATTACAAATAGGTGAGTTTTTTTTTTTCATTTAGTTTTGCTGTAGTGTGTTTGATGTAAGATTTACTGTATTGAACAATGCATGTATAAATTCAAGACACTGCTCCCAAACTTCTAAAAATCTATATGTTAGCAAAATATCATAGACTTCTTGTATGTCAGAACTATTTATTTTCAAGATATTATCCATTTTATTTAAGGTTGCAATAAGGTTGCAGTCTCATAGTTATCAAGAGACTTACATATATGATCTCCAATGTGGAGATGCAAGAAAATATTCTTGTAGTTGCTAAAATGATGCAAGAAATCTACATATAAGTCCCTAGTGTTTTGTAATCCAGGGCTATAACACAGATTGAAAGCTTTTTCTAAAGTTGAAGAGGGCTTTGAAGGCCTTAATACAAAGGGATCTGTTTAATCTCATTTGGAAGTATATTATAACAGACACATTTGTAGTTGTATATACACATCTGTATGTCTGAGTGATGAGACATCAAGTTTACTGAAGTGTAAAACAGGATGTGTCACGGGTCTCTGAAGGCGTGAATGAACTGGCGCTGTTAACCTCAGTCAGACACTAATGAAAGCTGCCCAAAACCAGCAGTGCATTAGAGCATCGATCCCCTCGCTCTGCTCCTCGAATCTACCTTATTACTAATATAGATTGTGTGAGCTATTTCTCTCTCTGTAAGAATCTGTAAGTGCACTAGGGCTCCTTGATTAATCAGATTTTTATCCCCATCATGGCATGAGCACTAGACACTTTGTTAAAGACAACGATGCAGAACGGATCAAATTGCATGTGACCTAATTAGACTGGCGAGAATGAATACTTTGAACACTCACATAATCTGAAGATTCCTGACCAGTTTGTGTTCTTCCAAGAACCTTTATAATGGGTGAAATTCATGGAACTATAAAAAGGTTCTTTACACTCAATTGACACATTATTCATGGAAACCAGAAGTGGTATCATGCAAAGACACTCTTAGAATAGAACTGAGTTTACTAGTGAAAACACTCAGATTATTTTCTTTGTACTCTAACCTGTTAACTACAGGTTAATAACCAAATTACAGATTTGAGTTTTTATTGGATTTATAGAAAGTGTCCCAACCTTTTGGGGAAATGGGGTTTGTTGGTCTATGTTATGAAGATTTCAACTCTTAACTAAGATGGAAGATGTTAGTGCCTGCTTGAGTTGCAGTGTGATCTGTTGTCTGGTAAATGCCACTGCTTTATGGAAGACTTTATTCAGAGTGTTGATCTTGGCACAAATTCACCTTTTGTTGTGGCTACAAACCTGTTACATGCCAGATCAACAGATTTACCCAGAGTTTTTTTATTCTCAATGACACGTTGCACTCTGATCTTGTGTTGTGTTGTGTTCTCAGGTGCAGCGGTGGCATGGGTATATCGAGTGGCAGGAAAAGACATGGCTCCTCTGGAAGCTCTGGTATTTGGGGTGGGCCAGACCACCCTCACCGTCATCATCTCCTTCTCCCGTATCCTGGCCACACTTTGAAAGGACACATTCAGTAACCGGGGTACCGCACAGCCAACCAGCTGGCAGAAGAGGCAGAGCGAGATGTATAGGGTGAAGCCTGTGTGAAGTGGGTGTGGCTAAGTTAATGGAGATGAGGGTTTAATTAGTTCAGGCTCGGTGTAGAGGATAATGCAGGCCGTGTCACGGGCCAATAAAAGGTGTCTCGTGAGCCACTGGGCATAATGGACCTCCCTGCAGGCCTGCGAAAGGGCAGCTCACAGAGGATGGAAGTCTCTCTGGATCAAAAACAGCACCGCCGTGATCGCTGGTCAATTACAGAAACTCAATCAATGTGCCAACTGCCTTTACGACCTACAGGGAACCGATAATGGAAAGCTGAAGTCTCTGTCTTTGGACATTTGTCCAAATTAGTTTGGTCCTTCATTGCACTTCTGGGAAGTATTTTCTGTCTAGACTGTATCATATGGTGTTGTTCAGCTTCAGCAACTGTTGAGCAAAGGCCATAGAGCCAGAGCCAGAGCTAGCACTTGAGGACTAATGAGAAGTTCCATACGCCGACTGCTTACCACGTATAACGAACTGGACATCCTTAACCATTCCTAATTGTGTGATGATTACATTTTACCGCAGCAGTATAGCAGTGTGGATATGCTCTACTTACAGTATCTATATTATCTTAAGAACAAATGGCTTATGCTTTGCACTTTCTAAATGTGGGGAACTCTCCTGGACCTAAACAGTGTGTGATCCATGGATGATGTTGGGGTACTGCTGTGGCACTGTACTCAAACTGTTACACTTTACATCGAGGACTCATTCAGTTAATCCAGATTAAGCCGAAACCTGTGCATTAAAAAGCACAACAAAATATTACAAAAACATTACTTATAAAACTGTATTGAACTATATAGTAGTTAACTTTAATAAGAGGTCAAAAGTGCTGGATGAGGGAAAATGACGTTGTTTTCAGCAGCAGGGGAACATTCAGGCTACTTAGCATGATGCCCCTAGTGAACAAAAACAGTATGAGTTACAATCAAAAATGCTATTATCCACTTTTTAAAAACTTAAAATCGCTAATTTGGTCAAAAATGATAGCATTGCTAGCAAGGAATGGAAGCTAACAGGGCATAAAAGTCAACAGTTAGCATAACTAAGCTAACTGCTGGCTTTTGTACCTTGCTAGCTTGCATTTATTGTCAACCATGTTAGCATTTTTGGCTAAACTGTTCCTGTAAGTGAAGTGATCTAGTTAATGCCATGTTTAGCTAAACTTAATCTGGTATTTAGAGAGTATTGGCTAATAGGAAGAATTGACTAATTCATTTGAGCAAATAGTGGAATGTTGGAATGGAAATTAGGTATTTTTTTGATATACTAACTAAGCTTAAAGCCCAAATCAGCATTTCTGAAATGGACTGACAAAGGCTTAGCTTCATTGTAATCATACATATGGAGTTATCTAAAATTGCTTGTCATGCCAAAAATGAGTCTGTCATTTACAGCAATTCCTGATTTTGGCTTTTGGCAAAAATCATTAGCCTTTCTAATCCAGAGGTATCATTAGCCCTCTAGCTACACCCTAACCCACTTGAGTTCCTACTGAATCACCAGCATTGTACTGCACCTACCTAGAGTCTTTGGCTTAAGCGAATGTGGTGATTATTTATGTTTGTTAGTGGGTCCTTACAGAAAAGTGCTTGGTTTGTGCGTAATCTGATGTTAAGTCGTGTCACTATAGGTTTTGAATATCCCTATAGTCCATATGACTTCCAAGAGGCTAGATTGCATATGCAGACTCTCTTTCCTTTTTTACCTCAGGCCTTAATGGCATGACTGCAGCCTTTGTTTTATGCGAAACCCAGTGTGAAGTTGGTCCGTGTCCTTGCAGAATGGTGCACTGCTGCTTAATAGGTCCTTGTAGACTACTGTGCACCTTTTCTCCACTCAGTGAAGTGATTCCATCCCCCCAGACCTGAATATTGTGACTTTCACGATCTAATTCTTTCGAGGCGGCCCTCGCTTCTGGAAATGCCAATAAGAAAATGGCCACCGTCTCCTTGCCAATATTGCTGAGGTATACGACCTTGTATTTTGCACTGCTGATGTTTCCTTCCCCGTGTTCAGAATTGACTGTGTCCCTGAGTGTTTGGGACTGTGCTAAAAAGAAGAGCCCTAAAGAATCAGGAATGATTGTTCTGTTGTTGGTTTTATGTTTTGTTTAGTTTATTTTTTTTTTTAAAGCTTTTCTTAAAGATGATTTAAAGGGAAGGCAGTTTCGTGCACTGGTACTGCCATGTTGGTTCGAGTGGAAGGACAGACTTGAATGTGACAGTGTGCAATGACAACATTAACCTTTTAACCAACTCTTAACCACTGCTGTCTATCGCACATTCACTAAAAATGGAAAAGGACTTAATCTAGTTTTTAACTCTGGTAATCTAATAATTTATCTCTGTTAATTATTAACTGTTTATAAACCATTCTGTTAAGTTTCTAAGCATATGGATTTGTTGTTAGTAATAAAGGACTATTTTTAGCATTTAAAGAGAAATTCCACCATTTTTTAAAATCCACCATCATTCGGTTGTTGAGATGTAAAATAAAAATAGTGGTTGAATATGAAATGGTAAACTGTAGTAAAAGTTACCAACTCAGAATCCTTTCAAGTGGTAGTGATGGGAACCAGGGATCACAGTGTCTTTAACATAAATATAGTGATTTAAACTTACTATCCAAAACCACCGGCAAACATACACAACTTGAGAGCTTTTATATATTATGAAAATATAGGAAAATAGAATTGCAGTTATTTTTCCATATAATGCCCTACATTGCCATATATTGCCCCAGTTTTTAGAGGCATTAGATGCCTGGTTCCCATTTTATAACAATTGGTACCTTTCTTCAGAATGGTACATTTCATAATCATCTTCTCTAAATGACTTTTTACATTCTAACTATTTAACCACATTACATAGATATTTTGCCAAAATCCATTAATTCCACTTTAAAGTTCCAAATAAGAAATTGCACCACTAATTGGCTAGTCCATCCGGATCCTGTATCAGTTCTTGAATGGCACATCAAAGGAAATATAAGGTCAGTTATGACTTATGACATACTGAACGATAATCAATTTATGACTTAGGATTTACACAATGGATTATATATAGTTCCCAGTTCTTCCAATATGCTGTTGATTGTATTTATAGACATATTTGCATAAAAAACTGTTTTCACTCAGTTTATATAGGTAATAGACCACAGACATTTGATCTAAAATGTAATGGCCATGCAATGGGGTAAGCACCCATATACTTTTTTTATTTTGATCATTTAAGCAACTTATTTATATTAAAATGACACAAAATTCACTTTTTATGAAAAAAGAAGTGACTTATGCCACATATTTATGGCATTTCTGCTCATGCATTAGTCATTCTTTAAACCAAAGTGTTTTCTTAATGCTCGGTTTGAGCCATTTTTTTTATCCATGATTCCTGTATCATCCATGTAACTATTTATATGAAATGTTGCTTGTTTGGTTATTGGTAAGCATGTTGTCTCCAGACATTTTTTGTCCCCTCATGTTGGTTCAGATTTTGTGCTACAATGGAGGCTACAATGGAGGCACTGACTGACTGTTATTTATCTCCCAGCTTATGTAACTGTCATTGTTCACCTTCAGTACCAAATGGGACCCAGTAGAGGGTGCCAGTATGACATAAATGGAGGAGAAGGGAGCCTTACCAGGTTGTTGAATGGTCTGATTGTAGCCTCTCATCCACATATTTAACACGAGAGTGTTACTAGAGTGTATTGCTAGATGACTCAGTGCTTGTGAAGAGGATTGAGACAGAGAGACAAAACATATCCCTTACTGTTCTGCACTATTGTGGACTAAAGTTGGTCTCTCCAGTGAGCAACGCTTAAGTGTAAAAGGTCTTGATTCTGCCGAAACAGCAAGCAGACGCTGTTAGATACAGGCAGAACACAGTTTTCACTTCAGTTTAAAGTAAGCAGAGTGTAAGGGTTGCACTAGTGCATTTTGCCAGAACTCTGAAGCCATTATTAGTCAATCTGTTCATGCCGTTACTGCTGTTTGCCTTTGTCACAGCTACACGTCTTGATTCAGTCTATAATGGTGTGTTGACATATTTGAACTGGTTTATTTTATACAGTGAAATTACCCTAGTGATTAGAACACCTGTGCAGTTATAAAACAGCTGCTCTGGGCATTGCTACCTTTAAAAAAAAGATTGACCAAATAAATTATTTTAAGCTAGACTCAGCCGTGCTGAAACATTATCAGTGTGAATGGTTAGAATATGGGAACAAAGAAGCACGAGAGGTGAATTCCTGATGTATTTTCTGCATATCTAAAATAATATCAATTAACAATAATGATTAGTGGGTTTCTGGTGTGAGGACCAAGTATTTGAGTTCTGTGAACATTTTCCTTCCAGCTGTGTCATGACAGATAGTTTCTTGGGCATAGATTCCGCGTGTGTGTATGTATGTGTGTGGTAGTGTAGGTATGTAGGCTATTATAAAATGTAATGGAGCTGATTGCTTTGTCTCAAAAATCGTCTGAAGTTGGATGTCATGAGAAGATGTCATCAGTCGGACCCTTGTTTTTTTTTTCCTGGCATGTTATAAACAGGTGTCCCAATTTGTGCAAATGTGCAGCTCATTGTTCAGTGTTTATGTGATCTGCATAAGAATGCCATTAACAGTGTTTGATTTATTTATTTTTTTTGGAATGTGATCAAAACTGTTTTCAAATGCCTTTTATACCAGAGCGGGTGAGCCCTCAGCACCATGTTTATGGTTGCTGTTATGTATTTATTTCATTTAGATTTTAAAGCCCTGATCAGGATTTGCCCTGCAAAAATAGCCCTGCAGACTTGGTGTGGCCATCATCCCTGTTTAGAACAGTTTAAGAATCCAAGTGCAATCTTTAAACAGAGTTCCTCTGTGTGAAGAACACCTGCCATGTTAGCAGGACACGAAACGCTAAGACTTTTTGATGCACTCTTCCAGTTTAAAGTACAGAAGTGCGACGAAATGCTGATTTTCACTGCTTTATGATTTTTAAAAGAACCATTGATTAGCTGTCTTGCTTATTGCCTTCTTATTGTAGCTTAATGCTACATGAGTCAGCAGGAATTAGTTATTGAGATCTTTTCTGGACTTACACACGTCTCACAACCATGTAGAATTATGCAAACAAACATTGTCCTCTAATTAGTGGGAATATATGAGCAAAAACACTCAAAATTCTAAAAGAGGTAGAGTACCTTAGTAAATTCTATGCCTCAACATACCCTTCTGATTTACATTCTGGTGCTTTAATTGATGTAACAATGCTTGGTAACTTTATTTTCACCTGAAAGAGTAAAGAATCGATTCGCTTAAGCTAGAAGTGTTGCAAAAGACAGCAGAGAACATCTTCAAGTACTACTTAGCCTTCTTGGTACCAATTTTGAGCAAGCACTGAAATATAATATTGAAACCTCTACTGCACTAATCACTATGAAACACAATGTACTTTAAATGTGCTTAACCCTTCATTAATTTACCTTTGAAAATACACCATTCATTTGAATTGAAGTGGTCATTCATTTGTAAAACCAACCCCTTAATATAGACCTAAGGCGTGTGAAACCTCTTAAGCTTACATTTAAAGCATTAATTCAGTAGTTTCTATTATTTGAGGGGCAAATTTGAAAAAGTAACAGGAAAATTAATTACATTTTCATTAGATTTCAACCTTAAGCTGTGCACTGTTTCCCTTAATTTTCCTTCATTTCCTGTTTGGTTTCATAGTGAATAGCATGTGGAAAAAAGCACAGTTCCAGTTTTCTGCTACCAAAGGATACAGTACTTTGTGCAGGGAAAAACATCTTCACTGTAACTGATTGGGCACCTGCTATCGTACATTTACATTTACTGCATTTATCAGACGCTTTTATCCAAAGCGACTTCCAATCCCTGCCTGCAGGGGACAGTCTGCCTAGAGCAACTTGGGGTTAAGGGTCTTGCTCAGGAACCCAGTGGTGGTGTGCTGAGAGTAGGATTCGAACCCATGACCTGTTGGTCTAGAGGTAAGTATCCTACCAACTATGCCACCACCACCGTTCCTACCAGTAACTGTAAAATCCAGAACTTCTCATGTCATGTTAAAATACAAAGCAGTACCAAAGAAGGCCCAGTCCGTGCGCTGCAATTCCTAATCAGGGCTCTAAAAAAATGTGATTTTTTTTCTTCTTGTGTTTGTTTGCACAGCGAATGGGAGTCCTCAGCAGTTTTCGCTGAGGTGTATCTAAATATGCATTCGACTATATAATTCCTGTTTCTAGTGCTACAATTTCCGTAAAACCTAACCGCAAGTGTTTGAGAGCGGTTGATCCATTTTGAGTTGGTACGAGCGTTCATGTGCCCTGAATGGAGGAGCGGTGTGTTGAGAGGTTAAAGTGTGATTGAGTGAAATAATGGTCTCTGATTAAGCCTTTAAAGAAATACTCGATCGCAGTGTTCCACCCGATCTCTCTTGCATGCTGCCGATCACCACAATCAACGATTTCATCGAAAACCCGAGTAAACACACATTGAATAGGAGGCGGTGGGTGGTTGCTTGGGTAAAGGTGTGGCAGAAAGAGGACAGGTTGAAAAATGCTGGAGTATGTCTTTTAGGAAACGGGACTGATTTAATGCTATTAAAGTATATTGCCATATCAAGAGGGAAGTCATACAGTGGACGTCCCCCCCTTTAAAGCCCACCTGTTCTTTCCTTCCGTGGTGAACATGCGGCCAGTTGTTGAAGCCACTCTGACCTGCATGCGTATGTGACATGTACCACCCACTCAGAGATGCTTTTAAGACAAGTGTTGTCGAACATGTCCATGAAGCTCAGTGACTGCATGCAGAACTCGACTCCTTCTCCGACACAGAATGGATTTCGGACAATCCTCCTTAACCGTCGCTGTACAAAAAGTGGCACATGTAGATAGTGTATAATATGTTCTTTTTCTTTTTCTTTTTTTAATTTTGTATCAGCAGACAGCTGGAATTTATAACTTGCCTATTTATGTACAATAGCTCTTCTGTAAATAATCTGCTGTCGATTGAAATAAAACAATAAAACATTTTGCAATAAAACTCGACCAGCGTTGCCGTCTTGTGGTCTTTTATGTATCAGCGATGCATTCAGTCCATTAGTCACAATCGAGCCCATTACTGCTCCTGTGCTGAAACTCCATTAACGATCTGAAAATAAACCCTGAATGAATATTGGTAACGATATTTTAATAGACAATGTCCACGAGCAGACAGTGCTGAACGTGCTTTGGGCCGGTGCTTATTCTGAATCAGTGCCTGCAGACGTTCTCTCACTGCTCAGCTGATTGTTTAGTCTTTGCCCAGCAGACATCAAACACACCATCTCGTCCACTAGGCCCCCTCACCTCAGCGGCGCCCCCTCCAGACACACCAAGCTTGAGGAATCAGACAGGCTGAGTTATTCAAAGCTTGCTCACATATTTTAATGACGTACACCAGAGTTCATCTAATAGATATCATATGTGGCTCAGATTTTTATCGAGCAAAACACGCTTTAGTCAATACCCCCACACACCAGTCACACACACTTTAGACACTTTGCTCTTAACTCTTTTCACAGTCAACTTAAAAATGTTCATTGCAAAATATCACAAATCCTGTGGTGGTGTTTATAATAAATCTTTCCAAACAACCATGTAAAATTCAAATTCTCCACAAGTGGGAATCATTAGTACTCTAGTAGTTTGTAGTTTGTGTCTTTAAAGGCGAAAACTGGCATTAACCCACACCAGGCAAATTTAAAATGAAGAATGTTTCTTGAATGCAGTATCTAAGGTAGAATTGTTGTTTGTGGTATTAAACCCAATGAAATAACGCATATACAGTTTTATGCGGATCGGGTTTCTTTTTTTGAGAACCGAACTCATAGTTTAATGTGGAAACGGCAAATATATCCTTATTTGTGGCATTTTTTTTTTTTTTTTTTGATGTTTTTACACAAGGCTGTAGCCAACCTGGAAGCACTTTTTTCGAATTCCACACCAGGGCTGAGCTCTGCGCTGCAAGCACAAACTCCAGGAGAACGTTACATTTAATTCACAAAACACTTCACCCTCTGAACACGTACTCGTTTATCTGAGAGGAATAAAAAACTCGAAGCACTTCCCTCAGACGTTTGTGTAAACATGACTTTTCGTGTTCTGTGGTGGGGTGGACGTGCAGAATGACAGCGCCACTGTGTGCCCGCCTTACCCTGTCAGCAGCTCTGGACTGAATCCCGTACAAGGAACCTCCATCCTATAGAGAGAGAGAGAGAGAGAGAGAGATATTTATAGAGCTTCCGGTTCAATACGTGGTTTGCATGCTGTAGGAGCCGTTTTATTACAGTGCAGCGTTGGCCAGGTCCAGGTCAGGATGTGAGGTTGTCCTACCCGGCCTGACTCCATCCAATCAGGGAGTGGTGTCCGCACGGACTGATACAAATGGAATGTCCTCAAATAGACCTTGGAGCTGCAATTTGAAACAAAAGTCAATTTTGAATGGTCTGACAAACGGGCATTCATCTTGGTCAGCCGAGTCAGGCCGTCTCTGTTTGACTGATCAAAGCATTCGTTAAAATGAGCCCTGAATACAGAAGACTGTGGGCAAAGCATCCTGTGTTGATGCCTCTGCTCTGTTTAGCAGACAATGTAAGTCACCGAGGGCTTTCACCGAGCTCAGGGCTCATTAGGCTAAACACAGGCCCTCGGAGATTAATGGATCAGGACAATGGAGACACACTGGAGAAATTTAATCAGCAGCCCGGGGCAGTGAAACAGAGGTTTCCACTGGTTATAGCTGTGCGTGGGTGTGTGTGTGTCACCATGCCTCTCTCTAGATAGATTTCTGATCCTCTCTGTAAAGTTAAAGAATTTATATCCAGTGGTGGACAATAATAATGCAATAAATACTAAGAATGACTAAAATAGTTTTTGCCTCGCTGTTATCTTTTGGTACCACTGATTTTTAACAAAACAGTATAAAATCCAAATGTTACTGCCAATAAAAGTGTATTTAGTACATATGAGAAATATCTATACAAGTTATCTCTGTTTCTGTTAGTAAATTTATTCAAGCATGCATTTTTAAACACACATCTCTGCTCATCTCTGCTATAAATGAAAATGTACTCTGTTTTCAACTCAATCAAATGTGTTCCAACCTTCACTTATTTTACAGGTAAGAGAAACAGACTGATGCCGCAAATTTCTGCAGCAATAAAATATATGAGAAACAAGCCATTAGAAAAAGTGAAGATGTTTTGTTAAAACAGTCTATATGGTTGCCAGGGGTCAGAACTGACTTAATGTTAATGCTTGATTAACTAACGTAGCCACGTAACTTTGAGGATGCACTCTATGTGTAATTTTCTTAGGTTTATTGGTGATGTTCATAATGTCCTATACACCGCACGTCATCTCTTGTGTGTTCCAGTTGCTAAGCTGCCATTAGAAAACAGTGTTTTTTGGGTCTCAGAGCCCACGCACTGGGAGATAAATGATAAATGATGGACTGTGATGAAGTTATACATGGATGACAGAATAATTTGGTGTCGACTTACTCAAGCGCCGCTCTAGGCAACTGCCTCATTCACCCATATGGATGCACCTGCCCTGCCTGGTTTCACTGTTATTCACTGTAGTAACTGCATGTTACAATTTACCCCTTGTTTCCATGGGACCGTGTCTACCAAAACAGACTTTGTGGGCTGAAACCAGTATCCAGTATCCAATGTTGATACCTGTTGGTGCCAGTACATAACAAAATAGAGACAAAATCTATCTAGATTAACGCTATCAGGAAATATAGCCTTTATCTCTATTAGATAATATTAATCAAATACAGAGAGTATAGTAGAGAAACCAAGACTATTCTGCTCCTCCAGAGCTCAATAAATACATCATGAAATATCAGAAACATCTGAATGTCTTACTGATGTCTGGGACCACTGCAAGTTATTTTTAAATCAGCCAATTCCATGCCAGTGTCTGTTAAATTCCTAGCACCTAATTCTGCTTTATGAGGTACTAATTAATGATCACCTGAATCAGATCTTGTTTACTGAGGAAAAGTATTAAACACTGTTATAACTGACATTCTCCTCTCGCAGTTTGATGGTAAAACACTACTAGAAGTTCGTCAAAGGTAATTATTGCCATTTTGTTTAAAAGTGATTTGTTTTCTTTGAAAAACAAATTTCTTTGAATTATTCAAGTTCTGTAAGCACTGCATCATTTCTCTTTTGATGTTTGGTCGAATTATGCTTTTAATAACAATATTTAATACCAATAATTTTATTTGTAAACTGTAATTCTTAAAAGCCGTAAAAGATACTTGCACCTATAAAAGATAAAACATGAGAAACTGAACATTTTAACAGTGGTCTCTTATTTTTTCCAGAGCTGTATGTTGTTGACCAATTATCTGGTAAGCTGGTAATGATATGATTTTGAAATCATTGTGCATCCCTTCCTGTTCTAACTGTTAATGTTTGTAACTATACAACTATTCTTTTTTTGTAAAAGTTTTATTTTTATATACTTCTTGAATGGACAAAGTGATCTTATTTTGACCTGTTGCCTCTATATATGAGCAATAAAGCTGTTCACAGGCATGAAGCTAACCCTAACCCTAATTCTGTAAAATAATGACAAATATGTTTGGCCATTTTTTTCAAGCCTGTTTTTCAGGTCTGGTTTGACACCCAAAACAATCTAGTAGAAACATGTAATTGGAAGAATATAACTATAATACCTTACAGTTGTTTTTTATCAGAGACTTAAATAAATTAAAACTAATGATTTTTGTTCTTCTGTATTTGTATTAAAATACAAGTCATGTACTTTTATATGGACAAAAGTATTAGGACACTGTTTTCCAGGGTTTGGGCTAGGCCCCATACTTTAAGTGAAGGACAATATTAATGCTTCAGCATAAGAAGAAGACATATTGGACAACGCCATGCTTCCAACTTTGTGGACCCAGTTTGGGGTTAACCTTTTCTATTCCAGCATGACTGAAACAAGGTCCATAAAGACATGGTTGGATGAGTTTGATGTGGAAGCACTAAACTGGCTCCCACAGATTACTGGCCTCAACCCCATCCAATGGAGACTGAGAGTCAGACCTTCTTGTCCAACATCGGTGCCTGACCTCATAAACGCTCTACAGGATGAATGGACTCAAATTCCCACAAAAACTCTTGTTGAAAGACTTCCAAGAAGAAGCTGTTTCAGCTGCAAATGGGGGACCAACTACATATTCAAGTCTATGTATTTGAATGCAACGCAGTGTAAAGTGTCTGTTGGTATAATGGTCAGGTGTCCCAATACTTTTGTCCATAAAGTGTATAAATAAGGGTTTTTTTAAAAGTGAAAAAAGTTAAAGTGATCATTCGTGAACACACCACAGCACACAGTGTGAACAGCACGAAATTCACCTTCTGCATTTAACCCACTCACCAAGTGAAGCAGGGGGCAGCCATGAACACGGCGCCCGGGGAGCAGTGTGTGGGGACGGTACTTTGCTCAGGGT
>JBBPDE010000140.1:5664184-5676389 GCA_037974605.1 Nannopetersius ansorgii
GTAGTAGTAGTAGTAGTAGTAGTAGTAGTAGTATTGTTATTATTATTATTATTATTATTATTATTATTATTATTATTGTTGTTGTTGTTGTTGTTGTTTGTATTATTATTGTAGAAGTATTTGAAGAGAGAACACAAGTGATGAGTTGTTGTTCTGAATCATGGTGGTGTTTGGTGGTGGGATCACTCCTAGCTAAAGATAGCAGCAGTGCTACAGCCCCACTGGGGAAATATCTGCTCCACTGTTCTTCAAAGCCTTGTTCTCAGGTATATTGGAGGGGGGTCAGAGGGAGGGGATTAAAACAAAGTGCAAGGCCGATGAGTCATCTCAATCCTCCAACCCCGTCTGGGTAAACACACGCACACACAAACGAAAACCTATATTAAGCCACATACGCTTTTTGCAAGCGGGGGTTATTACATAAGCTGAGGTGTAGGTGGTGGGATATGCTGGCATGTTTAATTCATCAATGTGGGATTCAGCTGAACAGTGATGTCACTCCTTCACATAGTTCAAATACATCCCACAAAACCCCTTCACCCCTTCACGTCCCACCAGTCAGGGATATTCTAGTAGGGCTCCAGTGCATAAAACCTGCGGTACAAAGACAAACACACATTTGAGAGCTTGGTGGGGTGAAAAGCAGAGGCTTTAGCCCACTAAGAAGTGGAAAACAGCGATGTGGACAGATGAGTCATCTTTCACCATGTCCTTCACAACTGGGTGAGTGCATGTGTGGTGTACACTCAGAACAGCACAGGCCTGAGTGCCTGACCCCTAGAGCTAAGAGTCTAGTGACTACAATGTGGGGGCACTTTTATCAACAATGGGTAGTACTAAAAATACCATTTTTACTAAAAAGCACAATTTTCGGCACGTAAAAATGTAATGACTAGCGGACCAATAGAAATGAATTGATTAAAATATCAAATAAAATCTATAGTATGCAAATTAAGAGGTTTTAATAAACATACGCATACACACGTTAGAAACAATAATTTGCAATGTGTCCTACCATGACTATTCATTCCTATTACTATTAATTAGTATTAAATACTTTTACTATAATTGTCAGTCTTTTTCAATCTAACAATTGAATGTTTAAGTTTTTTTTCATAACATCCTCTAGTAACAGAATAAGACTATAATCAGTTTCTCCAGCACCATTTTAGCCCTGGCTCTTCTTCCCAATTTAATATGAAAAGCTTGGCAATGGAGGTTTTCCCCCACAGGGGGAGATAGAGTGCCACTCAATTTCAGTTCCATTTATGTTGCTGCACTTTAACCTGTCCTTTCAAACCCTGAACATCATCAGTCTCTTTGTTTTGGTTGGATTGTTTGGATGACTGCTTGGTTGACTAGGAGATTGTTGTCTGTTAAAACCCAGCAGCTTTGCTAATCTGTTTAGACCATCTTCCCATAACCCAAATGGAACATCTTCCAGTTCTTTGGCTGTCATCAAACAATTCATGGCTATTTGCAAAACATACAACAGAACAGTGAAGCATTCCTGCTTTTATTACTCTGCAGAAGTGCAATCAGATCTGTGGAGTTTCTCGCTCCAGCATCGCCTGAAGACCCACCACTTGGTTATCTCTTATACATCTTTTGCTATTAAAACGTCCCTTGAGCACTTACCCTCTTAACTGTTTTTCCTTACTTGTGTATAAACCACTCACTTTTTTCTTTTTGACAGGGTTTGTCAAGGTGTTTAACTGAGATTTAACTGAGAACATGCAACACTGAGCCAAATGTTGATTTGTTTTAATTATCTTTAGCATCATGCTTTGCTTTTTACATTTATTTAGAGCATTTAAGTTTTTTGTTTGTAGTTAATCTGTATGTCTTTGTCTCTTTCTATGTTCACAATAGCCTTATAAACATATACACTGCAATCGACAGTAGTGTACAATATCTAATGCATAATACCAAGAGTTACCTGCTGAAAATGTATTGTTCTGTTGTGCTGGTTATTTCCTGAAAAGTTTTATTTGTTAAACACTTTTGCTAGGTAAATTGACTTAAGTCAAGTGAAAACAATTTGAAAACAAGTTAAAACATTTTATTATATTCTAAGCAAAAAATAATTAAGAAGACAAAACGATCTTATATCCAAGTTAATGTGAGAATATTTTTTGAAGCCATTGTGTAACATTTAATTCATATTACATTCATTCTTTATGCAAGTTTTACAAAGCATTGTCTTTACAAAATATATGATGGGCAAAGATTCTTTGGACAGTGATTGTATTCCATTGCAGTTCTATATTTAGGCTGCACTGACTCTCTACAATCTTATTTTTCTGTTCTTAAGAATGAAAAAGTATAAATATACACTTGTACACTTATACATCTGGAGGAGGGAGCGAACTGCACCTTTAAATGTCATTTAGACCACACAGTTGGACCTTAATATCTTTGTACCTGACCCGTACTGTACCCTCCTTCCTGACAGAGCAGGGCAAACGCTCCAGCATGAGAGCTCAGACAGTTATCTAAGAATGTCTCTCGCCCTCTCTCTCTCTCGTTCTGCTCCCCTGAGCCCCTGGATGTGTGGCTGAGCAAGGGGGATTATAAAGGACCGTGTGCAGACCATAAATCAGCTAATGTATGATCCACCAGGGGAGCCGCAGCCACTGACACACTCCTCCTAACACACGCCTCCTCCATTCCGGGCCGTCTCTATCGGCTGCAGAGGCAGCAACACAGCAATGCGGATCTCCTTCCATACCCAAGGACACCTCAGGAGCGGGAACTCCATGCAAGCATGTGGATACAGTAACTTCTAAATGAACTGTGTGTTCTGAGTGGATTTGTTTTCTCTCTTCTAGTTTTGCCACATTCTCAAATTCGACGTGCTAAAATTGACACAGTGTTCATTTGTTTCAATTAAGGACAACACATTCAGTGTTACTTTTCACACAATCAGTGCATTGTCTTATTTAGCACAGGCAGTGTCAGTTTCACAGAAATGCCGTGTTTTTCCAGACCGACAACCTGGGCCAAAATACTGATAACCCACACAGAATTTTACTGATCATCTTATTTGCAAAATCGAGGATATTAAAAGGCCAGTATTTTTCTACCTCTCAATTCACTTTGTATGATATTTGCATGATTTTGCAAAAAAATTATAATGTTAATTCATTTTAGCGTGAATACTATAGCTGACCTCTCTTAATACCTATATACCACGCATCTCTTATACATCTTTTCCTATATATTTAACAAATCCCTCAGCCACTTACACTTTTAACTGTTTTTACTTACTTGTGTATTAATCTCTGACTTGCTTTTTCTCTTTGACAGGGTTTGTTATGGTGTGTAACTTAGCCAGCAGTAACTTGGTTAAATAGCTGTTGTTGATTTAAGTATAGCTTTACAGGTTTAAGAACAGTTGTGGACTACTTAAGCACAGATGTACGTCGCTCTGGATAAGAGCGTCTGCTAAATGCCGTAAAAATAAACCTTAGAATTAAACAGGTTGTATTCTTTTCGAGTGATACTTTATGTAGCTGATCATTTTAAGGGGTAAAATGAAGGTGTTTGGTTTTGTAGTGGTGCTAAAGGTTAAAGGAATTTTACATCCTTTTTCAACTTACTCTCTCTTGGTCGTGTGTGTTTGGTAGCTAGTCATGCTTTGGCATCTACCCTTTGCTTCTATTACATGTGGTTCAAGTCATATTTTCTGTTGGGTTTTTTTTAGATAGAGAGGAATGCATTGAAATTACTGTCCATGGTACTTGACCGTGTGCTTGAGAATTCGCAGACAGAGATTAGGTAGAAAACCAAAGTCCTTTCATTTGTTTTCCATTGGCTTTTCATCTGTCACACAGGGATAAGTCAGTGACTCTTAAAAGGAATTCTAATTTGATATTCGAAACAGAACTAGTTTGGAAATCCTTCTGCTTCAGATGTTCCCTGAAATTCTGACTCTCCATCTTTGTATCTCTTTTTTTAACCATGGCTATCTTACATCCAACTGGAAACTTTTTTATCTGGCTTTTCCATAACTCTGAACTGCCTACGACCTGCGAGTCATTGGATTGTAATCGTTACAGCAACACTGTGACAACGTTAGGCCATGCCTCCTTGTTTTGGTTCTCCTGGTAACATGGCAAACAGAGCAAAAGTGGAGTCATCGATTGGCACCGTTACCGTGGCAGTGATTCTGCAATGCGAAAAAGGCCGCACACCACAAGGGGACTTTCCAAGCAGCTTGACCGCAGTTAGAGAACCGTTGGTTGGAGAGAACCAGCTTCTCCCCTTGATGTTCCTCATAGATTCAGCTCGCATGGGAGTAGAGATAATGGGGATTTATTGGCCGTTTCTCCACACTTGTTTGGTGAACTGTGTTGGAAAGGGCAGAGTGAAAGTGAGAAGTTCGGGCCAACCACAGCCGCACTCTTTAATTTCCCTTTAATTTCCACACTGTCAAGTGAAGTGATTTCTCTACAGGGATAAGTATCAGAGTCAAGGTTGTTTCTCAGCCTCCTGTAGCTGGTAGAAAATTGCTCTAAAAGCAAGTAACGGAGAGGAAATACTAAATAATTCCTTAATTGCAAAAGATGAGCTGGTGAGGTTAATGGGATTCCCCTTGACTAATGCTTTATCTGACGCTAGTACACACGCTAGTATATATTCATCATTGAATGCTAGATTACTGGGATTTTCAAAAGAATGTTCACAGCATTCCTTTGTCAGGAACGCTGAGTACGCACAGCAATGAAGGGTAAAAGAGCTAGCAAAGTCAGGCTTGTCATGATGTATTCATCACACAACACACTGGGGCTGTCAAGGCCAAGATAAATTGCATGCAGATTACATTGTGGACTGTCCAGCAACAGCCTCTTTGCTAAGATGCCCATTATTTATTCCCCTGGTTTGCAGGTGTAGGTCGCTGGAGCCCGAGCATGCCTAACTTTTTGTTCTTTTGCAAATTCTTAAAGTGACCGTTAGGTGAAAAACATACACTTTTTTTGCATAAAAGTTAGAAATACACTATATGGACTATGTATTGAGACCCACCATTTTTGAGCTATTTCCAGTGAAGAGTTTAATGCTTCAGAATACCAAGACATTTTGGACAACACCATGCTTCCCACACACAAAGTGCACCAAGTAAGGTCCATACAGACATGATTGGAGTTTGGTGGGGAAGAACTTGATGGCGCCGATCAGAGCCCTGACATCAACCCCTTCCAACACGATTGGGATGAATTGGAACAGAGATTGTGAGCCAGACCTTCTCGTCCAACATCAGTGCCTGACCTCATACTCTACAGAACGAAAGGGCACAAATTCCACAGAAAGTGCAAAATCAGTGGAGGCTGTTCTTGCTGCAAAGGGGGAACAAACCTCATATTAAGTTCTATGTCATTAAAGTCCCTGTTGGAGTTACGGTAAGCTCAAAGGCGCCCCCAAGCCACTAGATGGCGAACTAGAGATGACACTTTAAACTACGGTAGTGGCAATTACGTTTTGAACGTTCATTCCTTTGAACTTTATCAGAGAATTTATTAACCTGCAAATCGTGCACATTATTATCGGTTATCAAAACAAATGACAACTAGAAGAAAATGAAGAGGAGCTATTTATCTATGTATATATTTAGCTATTTTGTCAATGTCAGATTATTTATTAAAATGATGACAAAAACTGGTTAGAGGGGGGGGGGCAGTGAATTTTTGCTTGGGGCCCCAACAGACCCTAGGATCGCCTCTGGGTAAGCTGTCCCAATACTTTTGTCCTTATAGTATATTTGATGTTCAGAGTTTCTTCTTTAGTTTTCTCCAGACTACTGCTTTGAGTAAAAGTCATAGTCCCACCATGATTTAGATGTGCACTTTCGCATTAAACAAAATACACATTCTTACACTTGCTGTGCCTACACATTACATGCAGTGCCAGCGTCAAGGTGGGCATTCGAAGGGACAGCACCCCTAGCGAGTCACCACACTCCCCTTACTCCTCTAGTTTTGTTCATATGAATATAGTTCACGATTAGTTAGATGCCAGTCTGGTAGATCTGCTCTGACGCTGGTCTTGAATACACGACTTGCTTCCATGTTGCAGAACTACATGCACTTGATTCAGAATTACAGTACTGTGCAAAAGTCTTAGGCACCTGAAAAAATGCAGATGCTTAAAAGCTGTTTACTATTGGGCAGTAGAGTTAAGTTAGTGTTAAAACACTTACATTCCAACAAATACAAACAACATTAATACAGTAAACTGTGGTTTTATGTGGGGCCTAAAACCACCATTTAGTTTGTTTGCATTTATTCTAATATTCAGCTCTGATTTTGCTGGCAGAAAGAAGCCTGCTGCTGATATAAATGACTTCAAACAAATTGCACAAGTGCCTAAGACTTTTGCACAGGACTGTACATGTAACACAGCCAATTCTTAAAGAATAGTTTTATCCCCTAACTACTCTTCAGCTTCCTTAGACTTTCAGCAGCCAGCCACAACAATGAAAATGTGAACTACCTGTTCTAGAGGCTGTTCTAGATGCTGCTCACCTGACATGGGGAGACTTCACACCGATCTCTTGCCTTCTGGGATCATCATGTGTGGCGGTAAAATGAATGTGTGGAACACAAGGAGCAAAATATTGATCTCTGATCAGCCATGTATGAGTCATCTACTGGATCACATGCACAAGCACAAAGGAAGGGAAAAGCCTGGATTCTCTCTAAGGGGTGTGAACAATTAATGGTAACAATTATATGTATCTATGTTTATGGATTTCTTTTAGTTTTTTTTCACCAAAAATATTAACAAAAATGGTAGATGAGAAGAGCTGGATGGTTGGAGTGGGAGCAGCCATGTGCATGAATGCCGTAAATGTTAATGTAAATGCATGAAGAGGATTAAAACAATAGACAAAAATATAGTGAAGAAAAAAGAGAGAATGAAATTGTAAAAGAACAGAGGAATCGAAAAGAAGAAAGAAGAGAAGGAAGAAGCAGAGGACAAGAACAGAGTGTAAAAACCAAAGAAAATAGAATAGAGTAGAAGGGAAGAGAAGAGGAAAGAAGAAAATAGATGTGAGCAAAGAGGAAGAAATTAAACATGAGAACAATACAGAATAGAGAAAAAACTAAGTAAAAAAGAACAGCAGATCAGAACAGAGTAGAAAAAGAAGAGCAGAGATAGAATAGAGTATAAGAGAAGAGAAGAGAAGAGAAGAGACTAAATGAGGGTAAAGAGCAGAAGAAAAAAATAAACGGAGTATAAAGAAGAGGGCGAGAAGAACAGAAGAGAATTTAAGAGTTTATAAAGAGAAGAGAACAGAATCGAGTAAAACGGGAGAGGATAAAGTGAGTGACCTTGGCACAGTCGTGTGAGGAGACCTGTGCAGCTGCTGGCTCTAGAAAAGGGTGGCTGTGTTTGCACTACTATCACGCTATGTTTGTGCCTGCGGAGAGAAGTCCTCCCTCTCTGTGGGAGTTATCTCCTGCTTCCTCTTCTTCTCCCCAGCCTGTGTGCTTGCTTATGATATTAAAGGTGTATTTTGAGATTTTCCATAAATAACCGATCCACCATTGGCAGGTCCTTCGGGCTCGTTCCGAATGAATTCATTAGACCTCAGGAAATGTAAACAGATCATAACAGTGGGAAACATAAAAGGAACATTGTGGTCTGTTTCAAACACTGATGGTTGCTTATTGCTTTTTTTAAGCATCTCCACCGTCTCGCTTTCATTCGTCTTCTCATTCATGTTTGCTGCACAACCGTGAGAAAAATAATGGCAAGAGCAACTGGTGTGTGATTAGTTTTGTTGTTGGTGGGGGGGTCTAGAATTCTGTCTAATTTTGAATCCTCTGTAGACGAATGGCTGTCTTTGTTGCACCTCATTTAAAAGTGTTTGTACACGGGTGTAAGTGTTTACACTGGTGCTGATGTGGAAGTGAATTGTGTTTATGAGTGACGCCCAAATGCATATATCACCCGCGGAGAGACTGAAAGCCTCTGTGTCCACTTTTTTTTTTGTCTCGAGGGGACGAACATTTGGGAACCTAAACGGAGACAAGTGCTTTTATTAAGTGAGCGCAACGTCTGGCTCCAAATCATTCACTCGCTCACTCATGTGGCTACAGAATGTCCTCTAGTGGCGGGGTGGAGGGTGGACCGGAGTCAGGGAGTTGCCATGGCAACAGCCTCGGTTGCATAACTTCATATGGCGCGGTGTAAACAAAGGAGTCCGCGCTGTGCTGAAAGATTTTTTTTCACCCTGCCATTATTACATAAATAGTTCAATAAGTACTCTGGAGTTTATTTTGAACTGAGCAGGAATTCAAGAGAGTTTTAACTTTAACTGACGTTATCTTTATGTGGAATATCTTATTATGTGCAATCGTCTTAACATGTGCAGTACCATGCGAAGTTTTCTATAATGGGGGCTGAATCGTTTAATTATGTGCAAAATCTTATGATTATGTGCAATGGTCTTACACCAAAAACCAATACTTATGTCAATATTACTTATTTACTATTAATCCCTATTACGCTTAATAACATACTTCTAACCATCACTTTTCTTATTAGTAATTCACTCAATTATAAGTTACTTATCTATAGCATTACTATCATGTATTTGAGTATATATCATAATGTATTTTATATTGAGTTTTTTTACTGGAATTATTTAGACTCTATAGTTTAAATTGTCTGTCTCTGTGTCTTTGAAGTCATACCATAAGCAGTTTCCTCTGGGATCAATGAGGTTTTCTGATTATGATTCAGTTCCTGATTAATTCTGTGTATCTTGTCTTTAAAATAACTGTATAGTGAGCATAAAGCATGAGAGTAATGTGGTTCAGCTGTTGACCTATCGAATACAGATAGTATTCAATAGTTCGGTCGCCAGAAGGCAGTAATCTTGACTCCTTGTGGACTGACCACTCAATAAATATCTAGCTTAGATGGGTGTAGTCCTCCCAACATTCCACAGCGTTGAGAGCTTTAGCCTAGCCTGTGGGTGAAGGCAGAAATGTACAGTCCATTTGATACGTCAGAGGAGATTTTTAAAAATATTGTCACCCTGTACATTTCTGATGAAAATACAGGAAATTAAGACCAAGTCTGTAAAACAAGAATTCAAAATTAAAAAGATTTTAAATATGATTTAAAAAAAAACAAGTTATACAGGAACAATGTAATAAAATTATGCAAAATGTGAGAATGTTCAGGAAATTTGAGGGGAAAAAACAAAACTATTAACAAATAATTAGCAGGATATGTTCCTGTTAAAATATCTGCATTGTCCAGGGCTTACAATCTTATGCAATCTTACAGTAATTGAAATCACTTGTTTAATGTGAGTTGTTGCATAGACTGGGGGTTTGGTCGAATTTGTGTGATTTCGTCAAAACAGATGAAGTACTCACATAAAAACATTTATATGGTTAGATTAATAATAATCAGATTACTGGATGATCCTAAGTCTGGACTTAATAGTTGAAACATTGGAATTACAATTTAGTTCAAACTTTCAAGGTTTACTTCATGTCACCCACCATAAGAGTTTAGTGTGAGCGGCATGGTAATGATGTTAAAAACCACTGAAAGAAATGTATAAAGATTTAATAACCCCACTTTTTCCATAAACTTTCAGCTCCGCTACACCAGTGACTGTCCAGTATGTGCATCATGGCTGTGTGTAATGCCCCCGCAGCTGCCAGCGAGCGTGTTGGCTATCAAGCCCAAATCTCTCTAGAAACATGGGACTGGCCACTGGGGAGGTGTAGGCTTTCCTAGATGTACTTGGAGCTGCTGTAAGTGGACACTGCCGCCTCTGTGCAAATGGATGAGGTGATTGCTGGAGCGCGCAAATATAGCTTATTATTTTCATCGTGGCAAAGCTACAGCAAGATTGCTCCCAAAGGAAGCCCTCATTGGTTACAGAATGTCCTGAAGCCAAGACTGTCTGTCTCCTTCAGTGGGGTTGGGTGCACATGGCATCTCATGCGACACGAGACGATGCAGCTTTGCTGTGACCTGTTCAGTTTAGAGTTAAAGTTACATATAATGACCTTGCTAAAAGAGTGCAGACAAATACAGATGGTCCTGCTGGTCCTCAATGTTCCAACAAGAAAAAGGCTCGGCTCTGACCCATTGAGGACTTTACAAGACCTCTGAGGGTCCCCTGTGATTTCAGGCATTAAAGAGCTAGCAGCAGATCCTTTAAATCCTGTAAGTTGAGAGGTAGAGCTCCTCCAGGTCGTACGTGTTGCTCCAGTACATCCCTCAGAAGGTCTATGGCCACACAGCCCAAAGGGTACATTGTGTGTTGTGACATAATATTCCAATAGCTGGCATTAAAGTGTAAAGTGACCTTTCTCTCTTATGTGAACACACTACAGCATGGAGTGTGAACAGCACAAAATTCTTTCTCTGCATTTAACCCATTCACCAAGGGAAGCAGTGGGAAGCCAGGAACGCACTGTCTGGGGAGCAGTGTCTGGGGACGATACCTTGCTCAAGGGAACCTCAGAGGTACCTCTAGCAGTATTGGGATTCGAACCCATGACTTTCTGATCATTAAAAACGCCAGTGACTCCTGTCAGAGTAGTGCTTTAGCAGTGTGGACAAGATGACTTAGTCTTTTTGCCTTTGTGAAACCTTGTTGCTGGTTCAGGATTTGCCAGAGCACCGTTAGTGGGCACTCACTACTGTTGACTGTGAGCACCCCACGAGCCACGCCACTGTAAGGATGCTCCGACCATGTCTTCTGGCAATAAAGATTTGGACCTATTCAAAGTCTCAGGTCTCAGACTCAAGCCTAGCCAGTTCTCCCCCTTCCAACACACTGACTACAAGAAGTGTCTGCTTACTGTCTAATATGTCCCAGACCTCACCATGCATAGTTAATCAGTGTTATCTGTGAGCGTTCCTAATTGTGCATCTCTGACCAGCATTGTTCCTAATTGTGCAGGTCCTTAGACCAGCATCGTTTGGTCATATCCCTGCTTAAATACTCTGGAATCTATCCCAAAAAGATCAGAACTGGGCACCTAAGTCTTCTGCAAACAAAATGCAGACAAGGGATTGTGTTAAGAACTCACTGGGCATTTCCTATGAAGCTGATGTCAATAAAAATAACTGCGCAAATCTCTGATTGAGACTTTGAAAAACCCATTCAATAAACTGCAGCAGGCTGTGTTTTAACAATGACAAAAAGCCCTGAATATCAACACACCCACTTGTATGTATAATATGTACTTACAACATTTTGAATGACGGCAAACTCTGGTGCTAAGGTAGCGGTGGCACTGTTTTGACATTTCATGTATGTATATTTATCAGACTGTGTGCTAGGGTGACACTATAAATATGTCAATGGGAAAATGGGTGTTCACTCAAAGCATTGGAAAATTATGCACTTTCCCTAATGCTACAGTTTTGTGGACATTTTAAGGGCTTTTAAGTCTGGCATTTCTCATGTAAATAGTATTCAGTATCAAGTGAAAGTCCTACAAGAAAGTCCTTGGCATTGATTGCAGAGCACTAAATACATGGCTATGCATTATAATGCTATTATAGCTGCGAAAATATTGGAGTATGAACACGAGAGCTGAAAAAGTTAACATATTTTTAATGCATCCACACACTAAATTATGAATACTAACCTTTTAATGCTGTTCAGGTTCCTTATCTGGAGCTCTGCAGGCTGAAGGCCAGCAGAATCCATGATTTTAGTCCTAGTTACTTTTAAATCAGTATCTTCAGTAGCTTTCGTGAATCCTTCCTCTGCAGTAAAAGTACTGCAGTACTGAAAATTAAAAATACGTTTCAATTAATTCATTTGGCTCAGACAAAATACACTGCTTTTAAAATGGGACTGTCCCTACAGTCATTTTTTTGACCATTTCAACAAATTAAACAAATGATATTTATGGCTATTAAGTTCAAAAACTGATCAAGATGAACCATTTTAAGCACTTGACAGTCTTATTAAATATTAAACTAATTAATGGTCTTGATTCATTTTACTGCTTACCACAAATTTTCACAGCAGGCTCTCTACTGCCACCAAGAGTGGCCTTCCCAGATAGATTCATGATGTGCCTTTCCTTGCTACCTCTATAGAGAGTCCACATTCATACCTTCCACTCAATATCCCTTCTGAATATTCTGCACTGGGTGAGCCGTTTAGGGCATCAAAAACACGCTAGGTGTGTTTTGGATGCCCTAAACG
>JBBPDE010000140.1:5676489-5693115 GCA_037974605.1 Nannopetersius ansorgii
CATCCAAAACACGCTAAGCGTGTTTTGGATGCCCTAAACGGCTCACCCAGTGCAGAATATTCAGAAGGGATATTAAGTAGAAGGTTTGAATGTGGACTCTCTATCTAGTGGTCCACATTCTCAGCCTCTGTGGGTTTCTTCTTTGTGGAGAAGAAGTATGGCTTATTCTAATCCTGCACTGACAACTGGCTCAATGCAGTTATGGTAAGAAACCTGCACTTGCATCCTGGTGACTGTTTTTACGAAGCTCGAACTCTTTAGTGCAAACAACCTGGGATGAATGGAAGATGGCGTTATCCACTCATCGGTGCACTCGTGAACAACGTGTTCCGAGATATGCTAAACCGTTTTGTCGTAGTACGCATTGACAACACCTTGGTTTACTCCAAAACCTTTGCGGAACATGTCATCCGTGTAAGGCGGGTTCTCTCTCCCCTGCTTGAACACAGGTTGTGCGCTAAGGCTAAGACGTGTGATTTCCACCCATTGGAAATCTAATCTCTCAGCTATGATATCGGGCCGGCGGTGGTCGATACAGAACAGGCCAAGGTGGCTGCGGGTTCTGAGTGGCTAGAGCCCTGTTCAGTTAAGGAAATGCAGCAGTTTCTGAGGTTTGCCCAAAACAACACTAGAGGAGTGGTAGCATTGGTTGGAGAGGGCTTGGCAACCCTTTCTGGCACTCACTGACCATGAGAACCTCGTATATATCTGTCGGACAAAAGGCCTTGGGCCACGACAGGTGCGGTGGTTGCCATTCTTAAAATTTCTGATTACCTGTAGGCCTGGGATTAAGAATGGAAAAGTGGCTGCATTAACACGGCACTATCCCACAGACATAGCTCCTGTAGACCCAGAGGCCATTCTGACGGACTCCATGTTTGTGTGTCTGGTTGCACGGAGCGTCAACGATGAGAGAGGCCAGGAAGTTAGGGAGCCCACCGCTCCTAGTGACAGCCCCTCTGACAGGTTTTATGTGCCGGAGCAGCTACTCTTCCCCCTTCCTGATCTCTAAAGTGCTGAGCTTGGGCTCCCCCCGGCTGTTACTTTCTCTTTGGTATCTCCCTCATCACTGATCACACTCTCCTGTACCTGCTCTGTTTAAGTCCAGCTTGACCTGGAATTCACTGTCTGCTAACCGTCTTGATAACTGGCTGATGTTGTCTGTGTTGTCCCTCTCCATCTCTGTTTACAGACATTAAATTGCAAACCAAGTACGCCTCACTCTGTGTCTGGTTTCCAGAACAAAACCTGTTTCTGACCTGAACACATCTTCTCATTCTATGGACTTCTAATCTCCTGAATGCCAGTAGATTTACCCTCACACTCCTGCTTTGCATAACAGTGCCTGTGTTATTTCTATTGAACTGTACCTATGAGCTAGGGTTGCTTAAGTCGTCCCATCTAAATAAAGACTGAATCAAGCCCCTCCTACAAGTGTGTCATCTTCCGTATTCCAGCCTCATAATGACACAATGTACTCATTTTGTCAAGGCTTGTGGTGCCTGAAGTTTCCATCAAATCAAGTCTACAAAACTGACATCAGAATTCTTGTACTAAATTGCATTGCGCAAAACACACACATAAATCACACACACTAGTTGTTTACCTGTAATAGATTTGTGTAGTTTACTCTGTATGATGTCTTGTCTATAAAAACACAGTCTACACCAGCAACACTGTCTATAAGAACGAAGAACAGTACACTGCACCTCTAATAACAGCAGTAGACGCCGTCGAAAGCTTGAATTTCATTCGTACTTTCATCCATTTCTATAAACAAAAGTATGCTGCGCCTTGGAATAAAACTTACGTTTCTTCTGCAAAACTTTATGAGTGAGAGCACAATGGTGACATCAGGTGCAGGGTGCCATTTTGTTAACGGCAGCGGTTGAAAGCGTGTGAGTCACATAGTGCCTCAATATGGAGAGCGTGAGGGTGTGCAGGCGGGAGCTGTCACAGAGGCAACCTCTGAATGGAACATCTCCCCCCACGCTGTTAGCACGTCCAACACGGGCGAATGAGAAGCTCACGCAAAGCCATAGAGGCAAAAGGCATAGAGCAACAATAACTACAGTGATCATTATAACAAATGATCAAATCTACTGATTATTCTGTGTGCTGCTCAGAGCCCTCTTCTGTATGCTTCCTGCTGAGATCGTGGTGTCAAACTACAGTCCTCAGAGACTTGAAATGTCAAGCTGACAAAGGTGTCGCAAAAACTTTTTGGTTACCATGATGGAGATGGAGAACAAGGTTCAAAACCACGGTGACTATTTGTGAATTTTATGAAGAACTCGATCAAGGAAAAAAAAACAACCTTTTGGGCACATCTTTTCGAACACAGCTTTCTTTGGCATGATGCTGTTTATTTGGTACCTATTCCTCGTCACCTGCGCATATACACCCCTATGGGCTTCATAAGTGAGGGGAGCAGTGAGGACAGAACAGACAGTCACCTTTCCCGTGCTCATTAAAACACTATTTATATTCCCAGGACCAGAATGCTCTGACCTTTTTCATTAGTTGAAGTGTCACTGCCAAACACAGACACCTTTAGACATATTGTTAGATGCACAGAGCTGCATCTCTGCATTTCATTGGGTATCACGAGAAGGCTTGGAATGGCTTGCAGCCAGTGCCGGATGTTTATCATCATTTGTGGCATGTGAAGCCCATTGTGTTGCTACATTTCTCAGATACATTCAGTGCTTGTCTCTCTATTCATTTGTCAGTGTCTGTTGCATGTTGTCATTTACACTAATAATGTCTGTTGCTCATTACAAAAAATGAATGATGAGGCCTATTTTAGTAGCTTAATTGGCTTATTTAGCCCACTGTTTGTCGCACAGTGAACAAATGAGAGAGCAACAATCTGATGCTACAACAAAAAAGGGATATTGTTCATTTTATTTACATTTTCTTTATTTTGTAAGGTTTAAACATCATATTTTAATAGTGCTGTGAAAAGAGCGAGTTGCAGGGGTCTGGGAGTACAGTATACATTTACACAGTACAGTACAGTATATATATATATGTGTGTGTGAATATATATATATATATATATATATATATATATATATAACTAAACACTGAGTATCATAGCTTCATATAGCTTTACATTCACACTTTTCATCCATCGACTCTTACGTTTTATGCTTCCGGTAATTCCACAAAAATACTATTAGAAAAAGGCCTGTAGGTGGGAAACGTGAAACGAGACGTAAATGTGACCGTGGACCAGCGCCTGTCTCTAAACTTCCACATTCAGACCTGTCAGAGTAAGGAAGACGGTTCAGAAAGGTTAACGGTGATAAAAAACGACTCCGTCTTTTTTGCATAATGTCGCGTCTACATTTCACCGTGTTGACTCTGGCCTTAGCTGGAACTGGGGTGCTGCTAATGCCCGACTGGGCTTCGCCATTGTCTGGAGAGGTCTGAGAGGGAAAGCCCAGGCTCTGGCTGAGGGGCACAACGTGACCTGACAACAAGGAACCTCCGGGAAAACCGTCAGTCCTAAACTATGTGCACAGGGGCGGGGGGGTTCCAAGGGGCAACGCGCGCAACGACACTCATAGAAGACAGGTTCCTGCAAAGAGCTCCTGCTCTGTCAGTGTCATTCCCTTCATTTCAGTTCAGTTCAGTTAATTTCTATTCTAAGAGCTTTACTGGCATGACGCTGAGTACGTACAATATTTCCAAAACAATAAAATGTGGTAAAATAGAGTTAACACAAACACAGATACAAGTAATAATAATTGAAATATTACCACTACTACTACTAATAATAATTATTATTATTATATCGAACTAAAATATAGCAGCGGACTTAGAGAGAAGTAGGAAATAGAAGTAAGTAGTAGTGAGTACAACACATCAACATACCCAATGACGAGGAACGGTGTTTTTATGTCGTTCCTCGCAAATCCCCCTTGTATCACTTCCTTTGGTTAGGGGGCGGAGACGGGACCCCCGCTGACGTCAGTGGGCCTGTCGGTTTCCTGCAATAGAAAGTGAGAGAGGGAGAGAGAGAGGGTAGAAAGAAAAAAAAGCAAAAAACAAAAAAAAGCAAAAAAACACGAGACCTTTCCCTCTGACCGTTAAGGTGTATGTTAGCAGACATTTCTGCAGCACTTAGGACTGCACCTGTAAGTACCGCCGGGTTGAGAGTCCTCCTCTCTGTGTCTCAGTGAAGTTGCCGTGGCAGTTTCTTTCTGTTTTTCTGCTTTTTTTCCAGAGCAAACAAGCTGCTTAGCGTGTTTAGCACTAGTGGCTCGGAAGGAGAGGTACAAAGTTGTTCACGGGAGCCTGTTCAAGTTTGTTTTTTCATTTATTTTAAGCTAAGGAGTCAGATTCTGTTCTCGGAGCCGGGCCGGGTTTTGTGTCTGACCGGAGCGCCTCTGTTTTGGAGTAGACGTCTGCAGCATTTTAATGTGGTGTGTGTATAGGACTGTGTGTGTGTAATGTTTATCAAGCCTGCTGCAGAGCCGGAGTGTAGCTGAAGAAACACTCTGGAGACGGTAGGTGAGCTGAGCTTGTGTTGTTTTTATTTCTGACACACACACGGTGTGCGGCAGCTCGCGCCTGGTGCAGTGTTGGGCGGTTTAAAAGGCGGTTTGGTGCTGGAGTGTGAGGAAGTGTGTTTGGCGTCCTGTTGCAGAGGACTCGCAGGGGTTTTCCCGGCTCCTCCCTCTGCTGCTTTCTGCCTCTGTCTGTCTTTTCTGTCCTCCAGGCGCGCAGAGCTCTCCTCACCTCCCACACCTTCATTTGACACCGGGGTCTTTTTGGCACTGCGTCCTTAACCTTGTTGTCCAATGCTCATATTGTGTGGGTGGTGGGGGAGTCCAGCCCTTTTGGTGGAGGGAGGCTTAGCACGTGGTGGTCTGTCAGGGCAGCAGTAGCATGCTATCAGAAGTAACAAGGTATCATGCTTTCATTTGGAGTCGCCAGTTTCTCAGATTCTGCAACCTGCATCCTGTACCACCCTCCTCCCAGAGACAGGACAGTGTTGTGATGATGTGTCCGAGCAGTCCATACTGTCACGCGACGTGGAAGAGCTCTGTCACCTTTTGTCGTCTGACTGGCTCTTTTTGAAACCACGCGTGGGGAGAGGGAGGGTCTCGGCCTGTGCATGTGTTTGTGTTTATGAGGTGCCCTGACTTTTCTCGTCGTCCTAGTGGGAGCCTGACGTGTCCCCTGGCTGCTGGGAGGTGACGTCATTGCCGTGGGAAGTTGCACATGCCCCGTGCACACTCGTAGTAAAGTATTATGTAATATCACCAAAGTGGAAAGGAGGCTGCGTGGTGCAGGAAGGCTTATGGGCGAGGCAGTCGAGAAGCCCCCCTTACTCCCTCTCTCTCCTTGTCTTCCCTTGTAACAATAGACCACTGCTGAAGGCTGAAACCATGCAGGCCCAAAAATAAATCCAAACCTTCCATCTTCTATACCAGCAGCCATTGTTCACCTGACCCGAACGGGCAGGTGCTGGTTTCATTTGCATTTAGATCTCACACCACTGCCAAATCAAGCCCTCCTCTGGTGTTCAAGAGTCTGTGGTTTTTCAGAAATAGAGGCTGAGGTTTGGTAACATTTAGCGCAGGCACCCATGCCTTCACCTCGTGGCCGCTTGTTTGCTGTGTTTTCTTTGCCATGTTCAATTTGCATGGGAGCCAGAAGTGGGTCTTCTGTATCCATCATTGCAGAGAGATCATAAGAGGCATTGCGTCTGATGCCCTCGATGGGACTGCCCTTCCTGATTTGTTTGACGCTGATGTTTTGATAAGCAGTGTGTGAGCCTTTTCATGAGGCGGTGAGCTGAGATAGGGGCCTCTCCAGCCACCAGCAGGCTCTGGACTGTAAGGCTTAATAGCAGGACGGACACAAGGGCGTATTGTAGGTTAACTTTGTCACCATGGGACAATTTTTCATCAAGAACCTGCAAGAATTCCCAACAATGTACAGCATTGCAATGTGTCATTTAAAAAGTTGATCATTGTCAATTATGGAATGTTAGCCCACTATTTTACTGACAAATCAAATCTCCCAGCAATACGGAATATGTGCTGATGCATTGCAATATACTACAGGAAGCCCTGGGGGCAATAGAATCTGTTGTACAATTAAAGAAAAAGTAATTAATCACTCATACAGGACTTTAAACATTGTGGGAACAAATTGAGCTACAAAGACATGGAGTCAAGGACACAGGGAATATTGTGTTACATTGCGGATGAAGATTCAATTCAATTCAATTTAATTTATAAAGCACCTTTTACAACCAGGTTGTCACGAAGCAGCTTTACATAGTCCAGGTCCGAGCTCTTAGTGAGTGAGCCAAAGGCGACAGAAGCAAGGAAAAATTCCCTCAGCTGCAGGAAGAAACCTCAGGAGGAACCAAGACTCAAAAAGGGAACCTGTCCTTCTCAGGTCGACGCAGAGAAAGGAATGAGAACAATAAATTAATAACAGAAGGCCTTAGTGAACAAGATTATAGGCAGATTGGCCCTCTACGGCTAACAGAGTTGGTTTGACTACGTATCCAGAGAGGTGATTCAGTCACAGTGTTTCTGAAGAGAACACAAAATACAGTCACATAACATTACGATGGCCTTGTGTTTATGTAGAGGAATGTACCTGCTGTAGCAGGAGAATTAATGGAGTTATGTAATGTTTGTGTACTGAATTGTTTAGTTGAATTGCAAATTCTTTTCAGTATATTCACATTCTGCTACTGACCAATCCGTGAACCTTTTCCACTGCTGTCCTCACGTGACTATACAGCCACTATAACAGCAGGGTGTATGAAGCATGTTTAAAGAAAGCTGTTCCCAACACTAGAAAATCCATTGTGTTATGTAGAATGCCAATATCCTGAAGAGAGTTTGTGATAATAAGCTCATGTAATGTTTGTGCACAAAATTCTTTACTTGAATCGCAATATATTGGCCATTCTGTTACAGTGGCTGTGTATTTGTGTTGGTTACATCCAACTTGACCCACAGCGTTCTGAAGTTCTGAATCTGAACTTGACCTGTCCAGCCATATTCTGTGATCTAAACCTGACCACCAACACCCCACACACTCCAAACATCATCTCCCATTCAGGTATTGCAATGACCGTGGCAGCCACTAGTGATGTTGCTGGGCTGGTCATGTTCAGAATCAATACTTGGTGTTCAGCAGAATTTCTTGAGCAGAATGTTGTGGGGCAGCTGGTGGCCTAGTGGTTAGGGAGTTGCCCCTGTGATCAGAAAATCTTGGGTTCAAATCCAGCTAGTGACACCTCACAGGTGGTCCTGGCTGCTGGCTGCTTCACTTGGTGAATGGATTAAACTCGGAGAGAGAATTTCGGGCGGTTCACACTGAGTGCTGTGGTGTGTTTATGTATGACAAATGGTCACTTTACTTACTTAAAGCTGTAGTTGTTAAAGTGAGACTGAAATCAAAGATGACTTATCATAGATAATAAAAAAAACTATTTCCTGTCTTCTAGTAAAATGTCATGACTTTTGCCTTTCTTTAAAACTACATAACTGTAGTGTCACAAAGTGTTTTGTGTTCTTGGAAAGGTTCTTCAGATGTGGTTATTTAAAGTTTCTTCCCTCTCTCTCTCTCTCTCTCTCTCTCTCTCTCTGTTTCTTTCTCTCTCTCTTGTCTCTCTGTCTCTGTCTTGGTCTCTTTGTCTCTCTCTTGTCTCTCTGTCTCGGTCTCTCTCTCTGTATTGTGTACCAGAAATCACCTTTTCCATTCCCGGAACAGCAGCGTTCCGGCCAGCCTGTTTCTCTATGATGCATCACTAAGTGAGCCAGGCCGGACGGAAAAAACGGAAGATGCCACGCACCAAGCAAAACAACCCCAAGAACCTGAAAGGTAAGCCCCCCCCCCCCACACTCTTTTTCCTCATTCTTCGGTCCGTCTCCCTCTCTTCGTTCTCCTCTTTGACCCAAAGAGTCAGCAGGTTGTGAGGATGAAGCGTCCCACTCTGGGACAGAATAGCGCTTTTCTGGCTTCTCTGCTAAAACAGCGATTAAAGTGCTGAAGTTTCTACGTGACGATCAAGCTTGGACTGAGGCATTCTGAGTAAAAATAGACGAAGTGTAGAGAGGGGGTGAGATACGGATGGAGAGGATTGGTTGAAACAAGACAGTGATGTGACATCATTACTTATGTTCCGCCCCCCCTTCCTCACTGCTGACTTCATGGTCTTTAGACTTGCTTAGCTTAACAGTACTTCTCTTAAAAAATGTTGACAGCTTAAGACTAAAAAAGGGCCGGCTGATTGAGCTGGGGATTAAAAAGGATCTTGTAGAAGTTTGATTGTCTATGGCATAAATGTATCAGTGGACTTGAAAATCTTCTTGGTGTGCAAGTTTTCACTGGGCATGGTAACACTGTAGACATGTATTCACGTTTCCAATATCATTTATAAAAACGTAGCATTTTGAGGGTTTCCAGTCATGCTTTCTAAAACGTTAGAGGGATGTAATGCAGCCTGAGGAATTTGTGCAGTGTTCAAGAGGGTTCATGGGTTCAGTGCTATCACTGTTCATCCCTCATGGGCATGTTCTACATAGTCCATGGGACACACTTACCCACTGTGCCTCTTTTGCAAGGCACAGTCCCCTCGGGTCTCCATTTGCACATTTAGTGTCACAAATTCCATTGTAAAGTTTTTTTTTTTTTACTTGTTTATCACCTACTAATCACAACACACAACATGTAGCCTCACAAAAGTGTGTTCATCCTCTGTTTGGGCTTTTAAAAGATTGTGTGCTATGCGTTTGCTTAACAAAAATTTTATTAGTCTGTATTGCAATAAGGTCGAAGCCTTTCGGACTCGCAGCGATAGGAATGTGAAATGCGAAGACTTTGGCCCGGATATTCGGGGAGCTTATTTATTATAAAGTCCCAGCACATACTCATTGCTTGGAGCATTCATGGACAAACAATGTAAATAATTCAGTTTCATAACCCTGCATCGCCTGTTGAGAGCACATTCCTGGTGCTGAAGTCATTACATAGCAATAAAAGCAGTCATAGAGAAAGTTGACAGAAACAGCAGCTTAATCAAGGAAAAAAAAAACAAATCAAAGCCTAAAATAGTTCACTAATTTTGTTACTTTCCAGGTTATAAAGCAGCAATGATTCACTGATATGTTTTCCGTTTAGCCTGAGCGTGAATTATGGTCAGCAAAGAGTGTTGTGTGTTTCTACTTCAGTCTGATTGGGGTGATTCACTGTTTTTAGTCTTGGACTGGTGGAACACGTGTTTGTGTGCTGCCTTTTCATCTATTTCAACATCCTCTTCTCATCTCTCCCTTTTTCTTGTCCTCTCCTTACCTCCACACATATGTGCCAAGAACAAAACGGGTCTGACGGGTAATGTGGGGTGCGTGCCGTCACACGTCCACATTCTGCAGCGCTGCTGTGACATTCCTCTGGAATTCTGACCATTTCCTTTACAGCGCCCCCTCCTAGAACTTATGCATTGTGCCCTCCAGCACTTGCTCAGAGGAAGACCATTATGGGCTTCCAGTTCCACATGTTGAGTATATACGACTTTACAACAGAGCTTAAACTCAACAACAGGTATTTAATGATTTAATTTGTGTTATTAATCTTGGTGAAACTGCTTATCCAACCTTTCTTCTGAAATTAAAGAAGAGAGTTTGTTGCCTCCTTTGCTCCATTAGCAGAATCTACTCTCGGAAGGCTTTACACTTGAGATGAACGATACGGACAGAATTTCACTTTCAGTTTTACTGCTTGCGATTGCACTTTTCAAGATTTCAAGGGCTCATTTTTCTGGAATGAAAAGGTTGAAAGTCTGTTAATACTGTTTTAAATGGCGCGTTCACACATCCACACAGTCCATATCCGAAAAATGAACTACAAAAATAAGCCATATTTTTTTGTGATGTCATAAAAAAAAAACACACATTTAAATATAAAAAGTCTAAATTGTGACTACAGCAGTTTAGCTCCAATCATTAAAGCACCAATTTACCAACATCTTTAACAGTTAAAAGTTTAACTTACAAAGACCTCAATTTATCAGAATACCCAGCAACTCTCTGGAGCTGTGATTTGTCACCCTAACAGAAATACTGTCAGTGGTTAAAGGCTCATTTGGATATACAGTAATCCCCCAGATCTCAGGAGACATTTCCAACGAGCCCTCATTTGTATTTTTAGGCATATTTAAGGTTTGCACAATAAAAAGAGGCATTTTAGCCAATTTTTTAAACCAAAACACAGCGTGGTTTTTCACTACACACGGGTGCTCTTTTAACGTAACCACTGTGAAAAGCGGGGGATTACTGTAGTTGCTTTCTGCGATGTCAGTTAGCGGAGGATATATTGAGTGGCCCTATTTTATTTCAGTGAGGATTTGATTGCCGTTAGCCAGGTGATGTCAGACACTGATGTTTGAAAGATAAGTTTGTAAAAGAACCTACTTTTGTGTTCACAGAAGTGATGGAGCAACACTTACACAAATCTATATGTGTGTGTGTATATATATATATATATATATATATCATAAGCATAGGTAGGGTTCAGGCTGTTTAAACTCTATGTGGCCTGTTGCTAAGTCCCTCATACTGTAGTAGTTTTTTTTTTTTTTGGATGGAAATTTGGAATTCCAGTGTGTGACCTCGAGAATTAAACCAGCTGAGAGGAAGTTGAAAGGATTTAGTAGCTGACACACTCCTCTCTATCACAATACAATAACAATAGGCAGGATTTCTGAGAATCCCTGTGTGTTGTTCAGTACCTGTGTTTTCTGATGTCATGGATACTAAAAGGACCGCCCTCATTCTTTTGCCCTTACAGTACCATGCTGTTGTCTTTCCATGCTTCTTTAAAGCATGAAACTTTAATTGTCTATTAGTTATATATATATATATTATATAATGTGTGTGTATATATATATATATATATATATATATATAGAGAGAGAGTGTATACATATATATAACTGTAAGTAAGTGTGTGTGTGTGTGCGAGAGAGAGAGAGAAAAACTTCGCGACTGCAGGGAATGCCAGTGTGACTCAGTTTGTGGGCAAACAGACAGGAAGTGAGGAACCCCCACCCCTTGCCAGGCATTTGTGTTTGTTTGTCAAACTCCTGGTCGCTAAGCACAAAGAGCAACTCTGACGATGGTGCTAATGGGACTGACCCATGTTACATCAGATGCAAGTTTTTTGCTGCAAGTACAAATATAAATAGTCTACCTCTCAGAGGTTGGGAATCACTGTTAAAAACGTGTGTATTCTATGTAATTTGGATACAGATTAAAATATCTGTATGAAGTGTTTGTAATATACCAGACCCATGCTACTTCACAGATTGCCAGAGTTTCTAAAAAGCTTGTTAAAAACAACAGAATTTTACTTTAACAAGAGTTTTAGATGATTCTGCAGTAACTGAGAAAGCTATCTCACATCCAAAACAAGTTCTAATATTCCAACAAGGTCAAATATTCTAAAATTGTCAGTAGATAATTGCAGCATATTGTTTAGCATTTATTAGGGGTGTAAAAAATCGTCAAAAATGTGATACTTCAAACAATATTTTATTAACTGGGATATCTGGTGCAGTTATTCTAGTTAAGATGCAAATTTTATTCAAAATGCAAATCTCTGTTCAAATAGTTTTACACCTCTATTATTTCTGAGCCGGTTCAGTTTTGAAAAGAAAAAACTGATGCTAATGTGAGGCAAAAATGAAGCCATTAATTTTTCAGCATATGAGCCAGCTGCTTACTCCTGTGTTTTTAAAGGAGATGTGTCTGGACCTAGCCTTTTTGAAATTTCCCATGTATCCTGTAGTGCAGTTACTGTTCTGAACCTCTCTGTCCAGCTTTGCTTCTGTTGCGCTGCCATTCCCTGCTCTTTACCAACACCTTTCATACTTCTCAAATGCAGGGAATTTCATACTACGATGCATATATTTAACCTCGATCAGAATCCTGTCAGCCATTTCACTTGCGATCTGTATGTATGGTTTGAATCTGGCACATAGCTTGCATTGCTAAAATAGAAAATGAGTAATATGACACATGGTCCAAAAGAGAATGATCTGGTTTCTTCTTTCTTTGATTTGGATTCCTGCTATAAGTTGGATTTATGCTCCTGTGTTCTCTGACAATTGTTGGTACATATTAGCCATTCTATGGACCCTACTTTGACAGATAAAAAGCTGGGAACTATCACGACTACTGCTAATGCTGAACCCACATTAGAGAGGAGCAGGTACAGAGCGGGTATGGCTCACTGGGCGTTCACACTAGATGATTGAGAGAGCAGCTGAGGCATTGCGTCACAGGGATTATTTTTTCTCTGAAAATTTACAAACACTCAAATCAAGCAGAAAATGTTCATGCTAAACTGTTGAAATGTCTAAATTTATTAATGGATTATATAGCAACGTCCTTAGAGGCTTTCAACTGGAATTTTTGTCTTAATTGATGTCTTTTAAGTGTGTCGAAGTATAACCCCATTCCTTGTCCGCGGGAGTATTTTTAGCTCAATCATGGAAGAATCTGGCCCCTAAAAAAGCCTGCAAAAGCTCCTACTGTAGCCTAGGAGTAGTTTTCCACTATTAAATGTGGCATGAAAAAGGACAGAAGGTGTAAATGCTGGAAAATGGATCACTGGAAACTTCTGCCGTGGAGCCTCTCAAAGCTGTTAAATTCCAAAGTTAGTTTAGCTTCAGACAGTTTGGGTCTGTGATTCAGATGATTTAACACTAGTTCTTCGGGAACTGCGCGTCGTGGAGACGGCGTAAGTAATGCTTGAGGTGTGAAACTTCCAGTTCCAGAGCCCAGCGAGTGTTCTGGACAGACTCAAGAGGAGGAAATGGAAGCAGGACAGGCAGAAGCACAAGAGCTACACCACTTTCTTTCTGTGAACTTTAATGAAGCAGGTGGGGTGGACAGCTTGACGATATATCATTATTACAATCAATCATGTAACAAACTTTTCTGAGTTTATCATCCATGTGCTTAGTATACTTTATCAAATGCATTTTTCATTAAAAAATGATTTAGCAGGAGCAGCGTGGCTGCATAAGAGATCGCCCTATTGTTAGGAGATTGCAAGCTGTAATTTGGTGATGTTGGGAGTCCAAGAAGGCAGTGCTGTAAAAAATAAACACTCCTAGGGTGTGTGCAGACTATGCTCAGATTTGGTTCGATTACAACACACCCTTGAGCAATAACCTTTGTGTAGATCAAACGAGCTGGCCAGGATGAGGTCGGTCTCTTTTTGGTTCCAAACAAACTCTAATGTGATTAATATAAAAGTAAAATGGACAGACAAAACAGAACTGGTGTCTCCTATTGGCACTCCTGCAAAACACAGTTTTATTGCACATGATCATTTATTGACTCCGAATGAATTATGAATTGGTTACCTGTGACATATGAAAAGGATAGTTTCAGTTTTAAACTAAGGGCATGTTCAAAGCCATATACTCAATATACATATATCTGACTGCCGTCATTGATTGTATCAATGCATGCACCAAGATTCTGACATTCATAAGAGCAGTAAAAGCTTTTTGTTATGCAAAAATCATGGTAATCTGTCACAAAATTGATAAACCCAGAGACTCTGTCTGGCTGGAGTGCTGTCTGGTGTTAAAGGATATGTGTCTATAAAGGTATTACAGTTATATTCACCAAACATACTTGCCCTAGCAGATGTTTTTATTTAATTATGTATTTATTTTACCTCTTTTAGATCATTAATCCAGGGCTAAAAAAAGCCAACAGTGTGTCATTTTCTGCTTGAGTCCGTACCAATGGTGAATTGTAACCATAAGACCAAAACTATCGAAGCATGGTCTAAAAACAAGAAAAAAACAACATCTGTAAATCAGTGCTAGTTTGTGCTAGCATTTCTGTGGGATTCTAGCAGTATTTCACATTAACAGTTTTGTTTTTTAAGATAAAACCCAATCTGAATCTGTGTTCATCTGTGAATATCTGAATGTCTTTAGGCTTTCCGGAAATGGAAATGTTTCACCCCTCAGAAAATCTATTCCAGACCGCTAGCGAACAGTTCTGTCAGGTTGTGTTATAATTCTGTGATTGTTAGAGGAATACCTCAGTGTCGTAATGTAGAGTGCTTCTGTTGCAAGACTTCAGGGTTAAATATTTTTACCCATGTTGCAACTTGTGACCGGGTGACACTGTAGCCTGTTAATGATCAACTCCTGGGCCTGTTCACTGACCTCATGAGAGCACTGGGCTGTGGAGGGCACTGGGAGGTGGCTGCTTTACCTCCTCAGAGCTCACAAACATTATTCTACACAGGTGGAGCGAGGAGGAGGTAGAATGAGAATCTACTGGAGAATATTTCGACAATGACCACACAAATATAAGCTTTACAAGATGGCAACGAACAAGCCATTTTATGCCAGACCCCACACATTTGATCTGTCTGGTTAGTTGTCAGCCTTTCAGCTGTTTAAAGCACCTTCGAGGCAAAAATACACCTTTCTGCTTTTAAAAATAGGAATAATTCAAATCACTGTTTAATAAAAGCCTAGTATTCATATTAAGGAAGACTATGTGATGAACGTGAAGCCAGGTGTTGCAAAATATACCAATAAGATACTGAGAACTTAACAAATCCTTAGGTTTTGTTATTCGTAGGTGTTTTATTTTCACTATCGTCATTATTTTTTCACCACTGAATAGCAAGCATTACTCAGGAAATTGTAAAAGAAAGTAAATCGCGCCTAAACTTGCATGAGTCCTAGATCAGCGCGCAGAAGAAATTGCACCATTAGCAGCATGTCCTTACCTAATGCAGGCTGGCTTGTCCTTAGTTCGGGGTCAGCACTTGTGCATTGTCTATGGGAGTGGTGCGGATACACACAGTACACCGACAGCCTTCAAATATGTTTGCAGAAGGGGTTCCCAATCCTGGTCTTGGAGTGTCCCTGGGCAGCATGTTTCAGTGTGTTCTTCCCTCTAACACAATCATTTTATACTCCTGAAGAATTATAGCACTCTGGAGCTGGTAATCACTGGAACTGGAAAACTTTACAATAACACTGCGCTTTTATTTGCCTCTGCACACATCTGGGCTTTGGTTTAAAGACTAAGGTCGAGCTGTTTGGCTTGGAGCATTGTCTGGAAAGAATGAGTGATTTAGACACATTTATAATCTGTCAAGATAACCTTATTCTTGATCATTTGGCTTTTGTTGGACTGGATCCAACAAAACACTCCTGTTTCACTGTATGTTAAGTTCAAATAAACAGAAACGATCAAATAAGCAGTATGCGTGTATTAAAATGTTCATAAATGTGTTCTTTGTTGAGGAGGTGTATTTACTTTCATTTATGAAAAACATGTCATTTCACTGAAGGTATGCAAACCATATACACTTGACTGTAACATTTCACACAGTTACCTTCGAGGAGTTTTTCCTGGAAAATGTTTAAATGTCAGACTTCATGCAGTTAGGGTCCATGCGGTATGAAGGATTTTAAATGTTAAAAGTAAAGTGGCCTTTTTTTTTTATCAGGCAGCAGCAGAGCACACAGTGAAATTTTTTCTCTTTAGTCAACCAATTCAACAAGTAAAGCAGTGGACAGCCAGTGATGTAGCGCAGAGGGAGCAGTGTCTGTGGACGGTACCTTGTGAAAGTGATCATTCGGTCATACGTGAACACACCACTGCACACAGTGTGAACAGCATGGAATTCTTCCTCTGCATTTAACCCATTCACCAAGTGAAGCTGCCATGAACATGGCGCCCGGGGAGCAGTATGTGGGACGGTACTTTGCTCAGGGTACCTCAGCTGGGCCTAGCGGTCTTGGGAATCGAACCTGGACTTTCTGATCACAGGGCGAATGCCCTAACCACTAGGCCACCAGCTGCCCAGTGGTACCTCAGTAGTGCCACGGACAGTGCTGGGTTTCAAATCCATAACCAATTCATGAACAAAAATAAGGACTCATAGTATAAATATTGTAGCAACATGGCGGAGCTTCTGAGCATTATCATTTGTTTTAGCTCTTATTTACTTTTTCCAGATTCATGTGTTTTAATGAGCTGTTCTTCATCAATGCAGATATTATCAGTTGAATTATATTTATTGGTCGGGTCCTGGTCCTGATTTCAGCTCATGAAAGTTCTGCCAAAGTGTCAGTATCTTACATTTTTATTGCAAACTGCATTATGTCTATGCTTGGGGCACCCAAGTTCGGTTTGTGGTCTAGCAGTCCTCCCATTACTAGAAGGAAGGGCTTGTGCCCACTGGAGGTGGAGACTGATGGCTAGTTCAAACTTTACTTTGTGCCATGACATGTTGCTTGCTTCTGGAATGTATGCCATTTTTAGAAGGATCTCTGATGATCCTGCTTGCCCTGCACCTCTCGCAGCCAAAGACGCAAGACCCCCAAGGAAATGATCAAAGGTCAAATTGAATTGAGGTCAGAGGTTTCCAATCTATGGCCTACTGGTTTCCAGTCCATGGCTGTCATTATGGTGAATGGACACTGAGCAACAAAGCCAGGCCCATGGCAGAACACTTTTGGTTCACCAGGGCTTAACCTTGTTAGTTCATGTCTCTGGTCTTAGTAATCACAGTTCATCAAATGATAACATT
>JBBPDE010000140.1:5717221-5741099 GCA_037974605.1 Nannopetersius ansorgii
CACACACACACACACACACACACACACACACACACACACACACACACACACACACACACACACACACATTCACTTACCAGTTCTATGGCTGTGTGAGTGAGTGTGTGTGTGAGTGTGTGAGTGAGTGAGTGAGTGTGAGTGTGTGAGTGTGTGAGTGTCCTAGTTACTGTGTTGTTTAGTGGCAGATACCACAGCTTTAATGGTGGGGGAGTTTTAGAGTGGGCTGAGCTTATGTAATGCATAAAGTGTTCCTGGAGCTGGGGGGTGGGGGTGTTGGTTAAATGAGAGAGAGAAAGACAGAAGGGTGTGTCTGCAGAACAGTCATGGTGACATAATCCTGTGACCTCGGCCATGGGTTCTCCCTCTGAACCCCCCTCCCCTCATCCCCACAAGCAAACTCTTCCCGGCAGCCTTGTGTACTTTAAAACACCACAAGACCTCACCAGATCCAGGGTGACAAACATTTACCATGGCCATTTCAGAAGCATCAGCTTTTCCCTGCGGATTCTTTCCAATCCTGGTTTATCCTCTTGCCTTGCGATGTGGTGTGTGAAAACAAACGAGGGCTTTCTCAATGTCACTATCATAACAGTGTGAAGTATCTCCAAACGGGTATGAGAGAAAATAAAAGAAAACTTTCTTTACAAGATTTTATTCCAAGTAAATTGGAATTGGAATCCTTTATACTGGCACATTCATCATTAAATGTTCACACAATGGAAAGGGCACATACTTTCAAGTGATGGGTAAATAAAAGACAAATTATGAGATTGTGAAACAGCATGCTTTATTTTGAACGCAGTTTTTCTAAAAACACATTTTTTTTCTTATTCCATTGCAGTTTTTTCTGCTATTTATAATTTGGTTTAAACCAACTGTTGTTTTGTCCTCTTCCTTGCATGATTTTGTGTGTGTGTGTGTGGGGGGGGGGTGGCTGTGAGGCTCTGTGGCTGTAGCTGGTGAAAGGAAATCATTCTATACTCCCCCTCCACACACACACTGTACTGGCCAGCTCCAGCTTATATAATGATCATTAATTACATTCCAATATTGTGCATACTCATATGTAACACCCTCCTACACACAAGCAGAGATGGAGGAAAATATGAAGTGTCTCCTCCGCTTATGAGAATGTAGCAGATCATGAAAGAAAAATGTTTGAGGGAGATATTTAAAGAAAGTCAAGATAGGGTATCCTGTTCATGGATTGTTTTTCTAGTAAACGAATGACAACTTTCTTTTTTTTACATGGATTGGTCAAAGAATATGTTCAGTAACAACCTAATCTTGGTAAAAAGTATTTCATATATTACTTACATTCCCTTGGATCACAAATAAAGAAAAACATAAAACAGAATACACTTCAATGTCCAATGTGCTTTTTTTTTAGTGATCTATCAGTTTTATACAGCAATATATATATATATATATTTTTTTTTTTTTTTTTGGGTGTGGGGTAATTTTTTTTTTATAGAGAAGTTAATTTGATGAAGACATAGTCTATAGTTGCATTGAATTAACTGAACCCCAAAGTCAATCATAGATGTGTGTCTCCTGATTGATATTCCCTTAAGTTGTACGTATATGCAAACATTCAGTACAAGAAAGTGAGAATTCATTGCAATTTTCTGATGAAAAGGAGAAAAGAAAATACTGGGAAAATTTAGTGCATGTATGTTATAAAAGCCTCTACATTATATTTTCTCTTCTTGTGTTGCAGATAAGATTGAGGAAGCACAAAAGGAGCTCAAAGAGCCCAGAGATGCTCAGAAAGGTAACTCCCACCGTCTTTCCTTAAATAGATGACTGTTTTAAGGTAAATGTGTTTTATGAATGTGCATGTATTTTGTCTAATGCATGCACACCCTAGCTGCAGCATAGAGGACAGCGTATATTCAGGAAACTGAGGTCTCATGTCAAAAACAGTTGCAAGATGCATTATTTGGGGAAAAAGGAAAACCAAAACCTCTCAGCCGTAAAAAAAAATCTTTGGCTTCCTCCAATTAGTTTGCCATGACTGAAGATGTTTACCAACACGTTTCTTTGTTTAGACAAAGCTTCCAAACATTCCCTTGTGTCTCCTTTTTCCTCAGCCTTCCCCTTGTTGAAAAACGCACAACAGCGCATTCGCCATCTGACAGTAGCAACTCATTAAGCTAAATGAACAACAGGGACTGTTTGGAAATACGACGTGTGGCTTCTCTGAGCTGGATGTGCTGCCACTCCTCCTGGTGTCTCTGTTGTCTCTGCTCTGTGTGTGTGTGTGTGTGTGTGTGTGTGTGCGTGTGCGTGTGCGTGTGCGTGCATGTGCGTGTGCGTGCGTGTGTGCGCGTGTGTGCGTGTGCGTGTGCGCGTGTGTGTATGTGTGTGTACCCGCCTGTGTTGGTATTGCTGTGTGGTTTCTGGTGGTCTGGGTTGCCTGGGTGTTTGTGGGGGCTTCTGGCTGGTGAAGGCGCTGCAGAGTAGCTGTGCTGCAGTAGTGATTAGCGCTTCTAGATGTTCGTCCAGCTGCAGCCACCACACTCAGGCCCTGCGTGCAACAGACGTGTGATTAGACCTGGAAAGTTGACCTGTGCTGGGACCACTATGGAGTCTCTTGTTTACCACAAAACTCCGGGGACATTCATTTAAATTTCATGTTACGAGTTGCTTTTTTAAAGCTGGAATAACATGATGCTGCATGGCTGTTGTTACATGTTGAAGGCATTAGATGAATTGAAATCACAGTGAATTTGCTCATGCGTTTGTGATGCTGTGGGGAGCATTTTCCTGAAAATTGATAATATATGCGATCCTGTCAAAAACTAAGGTCTTTGGCGTGGTAAACTGCTAACAAAGTAGTGTGATGTACAAGGGGTCAGGTCAGCCTTCTCACTTTACTTTATTCTTACAGAGAGCAGGATATCATCTTCTTAACCTACCAGCCTAGGCAGATCCTTTTAGAAAGCTCCCATTTAGTGTGTGTTAAGCCTCTCCAGGTCAAGGTTTCCTTTGAATTGAATGTAGGGACAAATTTATTATGTCTCCTAAATGGAAGTGATCAAGGGATTAGTTAACCCTTCTTAGTTGGCCAGTGATGTCAGTTGGCCTATCATTCGCATCTTAGCCTTTGAGGCAGTTGTAAGTAGTTTAAGCTATATATGGAAGGGCCATATTGCCCAAGTGTATTTTTCTATAAATGTACTTTTCTATAAATAATATATAGAAAAACATACATGTGTATACATAATATTCTTGAGCTTAAATGCATTTCATAATCCGTATGCTGCTAACCCTTGCAGCTCATGGGGATTTCCTTGAATGTCCAGGGCATAGTGACCAAGCAGAACCACTAAGCCACTTCTCTTCTGCCTTTTCTTGCCAATCAAAATGAACAAGGGAAACCCCAGTATATGTAAAGGCTAAGCGTTGCAGTTTGGTAGTTTGGCATGAGACAGACAAAAGCTGTATTACAGCTTTTGTGAAGAACAAACATGGAAATTGTTTTACATTGTGCATTCTTGTGTGCATTAATTAGTAAGTCACAGTGTTACTCATGCTTCTGTCATTTTTGCCATATTAAGTGTGCTTCACATTGTTATGGATATTGCCTACAGTCCTTGGATTTTTATACAGACTTACCTAGCCACCTAATAGCAAGCTCATTTTCTCTCTTGTATAACTTTAGCCACAACCACAAGCTAGTAAGAAAATAAAACATTCATCTTAGCAAGACAATTAGGCAAGAAAACATGGCTGTCTATTCTTACACAGATGCAGTTTTTAAGAGAGCTATGGCAAGAGAAAGATGGCTGAGATATAAAAACATATGAGAGGGAGAGAGAAGGAGAGAGAGAGAGAAGACAGGGAGTGGGTTTTCAGCATAATGATGCGTGGGCTTAGTAGCTTCAGAGATCGAGCAGCAGAGGAGAACTTTCAGAGCTCAAAACAGAGTCTTACATTCACATTAGCTTTTGGAGACAAAATACAGAGGAAAACTTTGAACTGATTTAGTGAAGAAGACGGGTTGTGAATTTTTCATCTAACTGAGAATGCATTCTCTACGTTTGCATCAAACAATTCTTCATTGGCATTTTGGATGCATTCTCATTGTGTGAGTGATGCTTTTTCAATGTAATAAGATGTATCTGGTAAAAACTGGAAATGTTATTCGAGTATTGTGGTATTTATTGTAGAGTTCATTTGTTCCTTTATGAAATAAGCTGTTTGGCATTAAAAGTGGGAAAATAATGTATGACAGTATTTATCTAACTGATTCTTACTGGCAGAATATTGGCAATAGCTGAGTATTATGGATAATTACTAACTAACAAGGTTTTAAGGTGTTTTTAGTGCTCTGTTTTCTCCTTTCTGTTACATTATCATTTGTTAATACAGCAGCACAATGATCATTATTTTATCAACTCATACGACTATTAATATTACCAGAATTGTTTATGGAGATGTTTTTGTCAAATTAAAATCAGAAAATCTCCTGTCCTATACTTTCATTGCTGGAAATGCAGTTTTTTGTGAAAGCACTCACATAGTCCTTGTTGTCTCACATAGTCCTTGTTGTCTCACATAGTCCTTGTTGTCTAAAAAGCTTCTGCTTATAATGATTTATTTGATTTATTCTCCAACAGCCAGAAATGAGAGCACTGGCAGAAGTTCTGATGGCATCAAAGGGCTGAAGAGGAAGAAGGTTGTGGCTGAAAACCAGCTGAAGAAGATCCCTAAGTCTCCAGTCAAGAAGCAATCACAAACCAAGAAGTCTGTTTCTTCAACAAGCTGTGCTTCATCCAATGAGGCCACACCCTCCTGTGCATTCTCCAAAAGTCTGACCCACAGTTCCCCCAAATTAATTCAGGACTCTGAAAATGATCAGTTGAATACACTGATAGAGAAAGTGGAGAACAAAGATTTTACCATCTCAGAGCCACAGGCTCTCGGCAACAAAAGTGACAGAAAACAGACCTATGTTGGAGAGTCAGTGCAAACAAAAAGCTGGGGTGATAAAACCAGCAGCAAAGACACACCTCCATCCCACACTACTGCTCCTCTCGAAGTCCTACTCAAGGCAATGGAGCCAGACTTCAACACTCTGACAGAGAAGAAGAACTGTAGTCTGATTGGACAACTTGGGAACTCTGTATCAATTCCTGCTGTTCAAAGAGAGGTTTCTGTGGCTATGCCGGCAGTCAATTTTGGTCCCCATTCCCAGCCTGGACTAATGCAACCATACGATGCAGTAAAACAACAGTTCTACAGCAGTGCATCATCAGCAGTTTTAGCTCCACTGCAGCAGTCCTCACAGCAACAACTCGCTATGGCTGCTAGTTGCGAACATGACAAGCTAGGCCTCCAGAAATGCTACAGTGCGGGTCCATCTCTTGCCTTGACCCATGCCAGAGTTCCCACAGGCTCAAGTGGTTTGCCTCAGAGTCAGCCACCTGTAGTGCAAACATGCCAGTCTCTCTCTGCCAGTGTCCCCAACTCCATCCAAGTCCCAGTGACACCAGGATTTAACTCTGTCCAGGTGGCAACTGTTGTCAACTTTGGGATGAATCAAACATGTGATGCACCAGCAAAGGAGCAGAAACCAAAAAAGCAAGGGAAGTATGTTTGTGAGTACTGCCACAGAGCATGCGCAAAGCCAAGTGTTCTGCTGAAGCATATACGGTCCCACACTGGAGAAAGACCCTACCCGTGCATTACATGTGGTTTCTCATTTAAAACAAAGAGCAATCTCTACAAGCACAAAAAATCTCATGCCCACGCCATCAAACTAGGGCTAGTTTCCAAAGACTCTGGAAGTGGATCTCTTTCCCAGGAGTCTGACAGAGGCATCAGTACCCATTCAGATGTGGAGGAAAGCGGTGAGAGTGACGAGGAGGTTAGCACAGCTGACTTCGACCCTGACTCTTCACAGAGCAGCCTGACTGCTTTATCTGAGAGCAGCTTGCACAGTTCAGGCACAGTGCCAGGCAGCCAAGGGGAGACAGAGCAATCTGTGGTGTTCGAAAATCTGAAACCTTTGGCTTCTCAGAAAGGTTATGAGCCCAAGGTTACTGCTGCTCTTCCTAAAGTAGTTGTGTACCCTGTCAATGTTTCACCCTTGAGGGCAGACAGTCCAAGAGTTACAGATTCCACACCAGAGCAAGCAGCTGCCCAGAGGCAAAGGGACTTCCAGACAGCAAGTCTGAGGTCAAACATAACTGTCTTGTCTTCCCTAAAAGAGGTAGACTGTGTGTGTCCTTTACAGGACTCCATAAGTGAGGATGAAGACCAGCATTGTAAGTCTCCATCAGGTACTGGACATGCACAGCTTCAGAGACAGCAAGCAACTGACTACTCTCAGCAGCCTCAAGGCAAATGCCTGCTTAGTCCCCGAAGTTTGGGAAGCACAGACTCTGGTTACTTTTCACGATCTGAAAGTGCAGATCAAGCCATGAGCCCTCCAAGTCCTTTTGTCAAGATTACTCCACCAGCAGAAACTGAAATTATGAAAAATCCACAAGCTCAGCACTCCCCTGTAGTGGCTACTGTCATGCATGTAGCACCTGTTGAAAAGCCTCCTGTTTTGCCAGGACAGATGCGTCCTCCATTAGAGGCAAAAGCACTTTCTCTTGAGGAGCGCATTTCAAAATTGATATCAGATAATGAGGCTGTTGTTGATGCCAAGCAACTTGATAGTGTCAAACCAAGACGAACTTCTCTTTCCAGAAGAGGTAGCATAGATTCCCCTAAATCCTACATATTTAAAGACTCTTTTCAGTTTGATCTAAAACCAGTGATAAGAAGATCTAGCTCCAACTCTGACATACCAAAGTCTCCTTTTACACCTACAGATAAATCCAAGCCAATATTTCTTCTTTCTGTACCTCCTCAGTATCCAGCTATGGATTGTTTGCCAATTACAAGAAGTAATTCGATGCCTACAACACCTGGCCAGTCAGCTGTCCTTCCCAATGCTATGCCTCAGCCCCATCCTTTAAGAATCTGCCAATCATTTGAAGACAAGATCAGTTCTTTAAATGATGATGTATTCTCTTCTGTCCCTTCCACACCCAACCCAGTTCATCGAACCTTAGTGAGGCAGATAGCAGTTGAGGATTTATCTTCAAATGAGGGCCATGTCTTACTTTCTGTTCATTCAATGGATGAAGGCCGTCATGGACCAAGTATTACTCATGAGATTCGAAGTAAGTCATTCGATCATGCACCTGAACGGACCCGAAAAACCCAACAAAATAAAGGGGCAACATATGAATGTGAGACCTGTCGTAACCGGTACAGAAAATTAGAAAACTTTGAAAATCACAAGAAGTTTTATTGTTCTGAATTGCATGGTCCTAAGAATAAATCTGTGGCCGTCAGAGATCATGAGCCAGAAGTGTTTGTACGTGGAACACAGCAACCACTCTTGGGCAGAACTGCAATTATTCCAGGCATTGCAGAACAACCAGTGATGATAAGAAAAAGACGGAAAATGAAAAGTGTTGGAGATGATGATGACCAGTCTCCAACTGAAACAACACCTCCATGTTCAAGAAGTTTTGATTCCTGTCAAATGTCCATGGGTTTTTCAGGAAATCCCTATCCCCAGCACACACATGTCTCTAGTAACCCTACTGTAATGGGTCAAATTCAACTTATTGCACGAGGTACTGAGGAGTCCAGGCTGTCTCCAATACGAGAGACACAGATAAGCTCATCCAGTAAAGAAAGAGCAGAACTGCAGAGACAAGGAAGTGGTACTTCAGTCATTCGGCACACCAACTCTCTTAGCCGACCAAATTCTTTTGAAACCACTGAGTCTATTGACCGATCATCCCCAGTTGACTCTGTGGAAAAGGAGTTCAAGAGCTCAACAAAAACCCATGCTGAAGGTGCACTTAGTTCGTCCTTGCAAAGTTACCATGAAAAGATGTCAACACCCAAATGTGCCAACCAAGGAATGGACCATAATGAGAAGCATGCTTCATCAGTTGGTAGTGACAACAGTACACCTACTCAGTCAAGGTTAGTGCGGCAAAACAATATTCAAGTCCCAGAAATCCTTGTAACGGAGGAACCGGACAGAGAGCATGAGACTCAAGTGAGTGAATCAACAGAAAAGCCTCCTGAAACGTTCAGCTGGCCTCAGAGAAGTGAGAGTTTGTCCAAACTTCCAACAGAAAAACTCCCACCAAAGAAGAAGCGGATAAGACTGGCTCAAATGGAACATTCCTCGGGGGAGTCCAGCTTTGAGTCAAGTCTGTCTCGTAGTCTTAGCCGAGACAGTAGCTTGTCAAGGTGCTCTAGTGTTTCAGCCTCGTTTGACAGAGATGATCTTCCAAGATCAGACAGTCCATCCAGGGTGGAGGGTGGTAGGAAACCACCAGAGGTTCCAGGGCTCCCTGTAGCAAACAATACTCTAGGAGTCCCAGGAATGATGAGACGGGCTGCCTCTGAGCAAATCAGCTGTACTCAACCATCTGTAGAGATTTCTTGTGACTACCGTAGTAAGTCCTTTGATTGCAGCAACGTGTCGCCAAGCAGGTCACCAGTGATGACTACATTGCCAAAAACTACACAAAGTACTCCCCAGGTGCCTCTTATAGAAAGAAGAAGAGGACCTCTTGTACGTCAGATGTCTTTGAAAATAGGACCAGAAACACAGCTAACAGGGAAACATACAGTCTCACTTCAGAGGGGGCCCACTACTAATATTTTGTCAATGTCCCAAAATAAACCTCTACATATAAATAAGCATGCACATGTTCAGCCTTTTGTTCTTCAGTCTATAGAAGCACCTCTGCAGAAGAATGAGCAAATTGTTCAAAGTATTAACTTGGGAAGTCAAACCCAGCAACCCCAAGTTCATGGTCTTCCCCACCCATGGCATCAGACTTCAAGGGTTGTAAAATGTCAAGCATTACAACCTGTAGTACATGTCCTGCCTGGTCAAGTAGATGGTCAGAAGTCTTCAGACACACAAAATAAGAAGAACTTTGTACCCAAATATCAACTTCAGTATCCAGTGTTAACAGGTTCAGCATATTCTTTCACTAGTGTGCAGGGTACACAAATTACTTTACCTGTCATTACAATACCTATTGCAAATGAGGTCAAAGTACCAAAGGCAAATGATGGAATTAAAAATGCTTATGTAGCCCAACAAAGTCACCAGACTATACCTAAGGTTTCAGTTGGTCTGCCTGTTGAGCCTCAAGTTAACAAAACCTCTCAGAGTTCAGGAACTACTGCTGTTCCACAGATCCTTATTACTCATGATCATACGCTGACACCCTCTACAGTGACTTCTAATGTAAGTTTTTCTGCCAGTCCTACTGTGGACAATGACCTAAAAACCAGACCAGATAATAAAAATATTAGGCCACTTGGATCAGTTGGCATCCAAATGAAAACTAGTATGACAATTAGCCAAAACCACGGTGGTGAAAGCCAGAGCACTTCATCCCTTGCTTCATTACACTGTGCTCAAAAACTAGCATCAGTAAGCCTTTGCCCACAACAAGAGCCCACTGCCTCAAGTAAACGTATGCTTTCCCCTGCCAACAGTCTGGACATTGCCATGGAGAAAACACAGAAACGGGCTAAAGATGACCATGGTCCTGCATGCCTGACAGATGGTCGATCACTTAACTACTTGAACTCAAAGATTTCAGATTTGACCAGGCAACGGAAACTGATGCTAGTTCGACAAGTCTGTACCACCGAACCAGTAGACAGTCCAATAGAAACTGATGCTCCCGAGCAACTGCCAGAAAGCACAAAGGCTGAAAAAGACAATCAGTCATCAGTTTCAGATACAATAAATACTGAAACCACTGAACAAGAAATGGAGAGTAGGACACCTACTACCACAGTACAGCCAGAGACTGACATGCTATTATCTCCCGGGGTGCAAAGCCACTCTGTACATTCTCCAGGGGTACAAAGCCATTCAGGACCAGGAATCAGCACACAGAAGTCACATGAAAAGCCTGAGGATCAGCGATGGTCTCCTGCCAAATCTCAAGTGCGGCCTCCAAACTTTCAAGGACAAGTGAAGTTAGCTTCTTCTGTGTCTGTTGTCAACACACGAGATAGCCACCGCCTGTCTTTCCCAAGTCTCAAAACTGCGACAACCTTTACCTGGTGTTTCCTAATGAAAAGAAAGTCTCTTCACATTCAGCAAACTGATCAGAGAATCTCAGCCTACTCCTCCTGGACAGTGAAGCCCAATAATCCCAATCCACTGGGCCTTCCTACCAAAGTGGTCATGTCTCTTTTTGACTCCAAACAAACCTCCAAGAAAATTCTCTATACCCAGGCTATAACAACAAGCTTAAAATCTGACATACTGACATATTCTGGCAAATTAAAGGACATCCTACCAAAGGTAGGTGTATTTTGATGAAATTATCAATGACCATTCACCATTACAATTGTAAACAGTGTTACAGTATATTATATAATTTTTACTAATTTTGTTGTGCCATCAAATTCTTTCAGGTTTTGACCCAGCAAAAGTCTTTGTCAACTGAGAATTGTGGCAAAGCAAAACCAGAGATTCAGTCAAGTCATGAGTCAGACTCTACTAAAGCTGAGCCTCGACGTGTCAAAATCTTCGATGGAGGGTCTGTCATCCTATCCTTTACCTCTTAACTATCACATTTTAACTATTCATAAAGGCTAGAATTGTTTCATTGACAGTCTGTTTTAAATGTTTTTGTGTTGTAGGTACAAATCAAATGAAGAATATGTGTATGTGAGGGGCAGAGGAAGAGGAAAGTACATCTGTGAGGAGTGCGGGATACGATGCAAGAAGCCGAGCATGTTGCGCAAACACATCCGCACACACTCTGATGTCCGTCCTTATCACTGCACGCAATGCAATTTCTCCTTCAAAACTAAAGGTGAGTGTTCGGTGCAAGAAAAAGTTTAAGGATCTAAGCAACTTTGATAAGGGCTAGACATCTGGGACAGAGTATCTTCAAAACACCAGATCTTGTGGGTAGTTCCCTGTATGCAAGGGTTTGTACCTACCAAGGAAGGACAGTCTGATGACAACTTCATGGGTGCCCAAGACTGACTGATGTATATGGGGAGCTCAGGCAAGGCACTATTGGTCCAATTCTAAAGAAGAGCCTGTGGACTGCTGAGCATGTGTGCATGCTTATCTGGAGATCAGATGACAGGAGGATGCACTGTGGTTGTAAGGCAAACCAGTAACGGCAGCTGTCTCTTTCATTAGGATAATGCGTTCAACAACTGCTTAGAAATGGTGTAAGGAACAAGACAAAGCGTTTAGGGTTCTGTCCTTCAAATTCTCTAGATCTCAGCCCAATTGTTATGTGTGATATGTGCTGGACAAACTACTCTTGTGTATATGGGTTACAGGACTCTGTCTTAGTGCCAGAGAGTCCGTGATGACGGGGCCTTTGCAATATTAGTCAGGTGGTTTTAATATTATAGATAATCTGTGTGTATTGAACATTTTTTAAGAAAGAACATTTAAAGAACATTTTTTAAAATAAAATTAATAATAATAAATAATATAAAATAATAATTTTATTATTATTAAATAATAATAAAATAATTTTAAATAAAATTACTTAATATAGAATTTATTTACATTCATGTTAATGTAACATATATTTACATATTAGGTATTTAGGGCTTCAGGAGAATTTAATTGCCAAACCACAGAACACTGTCTTCTGCAGGCTGTTCTCATGTATTTTTTTTAAGCTTGAGCTTTTCTCAAAAAAGACCTAAATGATTCATCCCAGTCATACTCGTCTACCCACGCGGCACTGCAGAGCAACGTGCAGTGTCAGAACAGCCCACATTCCTTTAAGAACTTCTTTATCAGTTGCTCACCCATAACATTAAGCTCAGGCTCAGAGACATGTCTGACTTATGTAAGCCACCCCTCTGCCCATGTACCCCTCCTACCTTGATTGACCCTTTCTCTCCTTCCGTATTCACACAGGAAACCTCACAAAGCACATGAAGTCCAAGGCCCACAGCAAGAAGTGTATGGAGATGGGAGTTGCCATTGGTGTTATTGAAGACCAGGATACAGAAGACTCAGGTAGTACTGACAACTGTACTATGATAACAAATGGGAAGATCATAGTTTAAGTCTGTAATGTTGGGTTTTTACTTACTTCTGCAAGTCGGCTTTTTAACCTTTCACTATTTTACCACATTTGATTGTACTGATGAAGAAGCTCTTCACGACAAACAATTTTCCAAGTTGTACAAATAATGTGTTATTCTTGTTGTCACATATAGTGTATAGTGTTTTACAGGACAGCTGAAGTATACACAGTCATAAGAAAAATCCCAAGAACAGACTTTTTGATGTCATGTTTTAATAAAGATATTTATCATGTAGTCACCACAGTATATAGTTACACCAGTGTCTCGAAGCTTCTAACAACAGGATCACCTGGCCCATTAATAGGTTTACTAATAATAACAGGCATTAAATGCCGATTGTCCCCAATTCAGTAGCAGTTGCGATCAATGGCAATGCAACAGTGTAATTAAAGATTCTAAATGTAGCCTCTTCCCTTGTTAACTCTAAGCACATGTGGGCGGCATGAGCGGCCTTTACCAAGGGGAAATTGCAGTATCTAATTTTAGAGACAGAAAAAAGAATGTGAAAAGCTGTAAGCTTTCTCTCGTTCCATTCACTCAAAGACTGTTTGTTTCTCAGTCGCTTTCTCTGCATCTAGATTTTGTATAGGCATAGGATTTTACATTTACAGTCACACATTTAGCTGACGCTCTTATCCAGAGCAATGTGCATCTATGCCCAAGTAGTCCACATCGGTTCTTCAACCTGTAATGCTATACTTAAATCAACATCTGCTATTCAACCAAGTTATTGCCAGCTAAGTTACACCTAAACAACTCCACTCAATGAAAAGTCAGTGGATTTAGCATTTTGCCACCTCTCTAAACAAGCATGACGGCTCTCGTTTGGCGAACTGGTCTATGCTTTTGTGCAGGCAGGAAGAGTTCTGTTTTGGTTATAACTTTTTTTTGTCTTCCAGTGTGTCCCACTGTTGAGGCTTAGGTTTCTTTTGCCTATATTACTTGGGAGGTTCTACTCCACTTGTTAAATATGAACTTCTTTTATCAGGTGATCGTGGAAGAGCAGGCAGTGCAGATAGGCAAGATTCAGATGGTGATGACTCCGACGGTCCTGATGATGAGGACAACGACGGAGAAGAGGAGGATGAAGAAGACAGCCAGGCGGAGTCGGGTGTCTCCGCCACACCCTCTGTCTCTGCCAGCCCCCAGCACCTTCCTTCCAGCCAGACTGATCCAGCACCAAGCTCCCTGCTGGCGCAGATGTCCATCAGCCCCAACCCACGGCCTGCTCTTCTTCCTCAAGCTCCAGTCTCAGAGTCCCAGGCATCTGACACGGACTTGGTAGCCATGACCAGCCCTGTTTCACTGGTCAGACAGATGTCAATCTCGGCTTCCTGCTCTAGCCCTGGCCCAAGCCCCTCCTCCTTTGCCTCCTATCCTGTCCCTGCCTCAGAATCCCATGCCTCCGACACAGAGTCTGTACACATGATGAGCCCGGTTTCACCCTGCAGGCAGATGTCCATCGACTATCCGGACATCGATGTGCCCCCTAGTCCCCCCATGCAGGGCAAGGGCTCCAAGCTTGGCCAGGTGAGACCTATGTCCTCCCAGTCACTGTCTTTTCCACCTTGCTTTTCCCTTTCCTTACATGTCAACCCATATCCATTCCAACACCCACCTCCATACCCATACCCATACCCATACCCATGCATTGAGTCTCGCATGCCTGGCACCTCAGCAAAGCTGCACTGATTGCATGAGAAGGTGAATCGATTTCTAAAACTGTTTGAATTGACATCCATAAATATTAGGTAGTGCACATTTTTTTCTTTTGTTCACAGAAGTATACTCGTCAAATTAACCAATTAACATTGTTTTACAGGATGGATCAACGACCACTTCATCCCAGTCCTCAAATGAATCCAACTCTAATGTTGACCGTGGCACTCAGACCACCTCTGACTCCCTTCAGGGAACTTTGCACTTTACAGCTCCAGGTCCAGTTCATGAATCTGGAGCTGGAGCCACCACCCACCTCTTTAGTCATCTCCCCCTGCATTCCCAACAGCCTTCTCGCTCCCCCTACAGCATGGTACCAGTTGGTGGAATCCAGCTAGTGCCTGCTGGCTTGGCTGCATATTCCACATTTGTGCCCATCCAGGCTGGGCCTGTACAACTCACCATCCCAGCTGTCAGTGTTATTCATCGACAGGCTAGCAGCCCTCTCCCAGCCCCCAACACTCCACCTCGGCCCGAGGGCTCCCCCATACAGCCACTTGTAGTCCAGGAACCCGTCAGTAGTGTCCTACCCTGCTTCCCCCTGGGCCAGGTGGCGGGACTCCAGACCCTCAGTGGTCCCCAGGCTACTCTGCAGCCTGTAGGCATGGAGACACTGAGTGTGGTGGGTCTGGCAAACTCCACCCAGCTGGTTCCTCAGCAGAGTCTGGCACTGAATGCAACTCTGGGTGTACAGGTGCTGGCAGCCAGCCCAGCACCTCAGACCAGCACAGCCTCCCCAGGTCACATCCCTGGCTTACAGATCCTCAATATTGCCCTCCCTGCACTCATTCCCTCCCTCAGCCCACTCTCCGCTCTAAGCCCTCTTCCTTTGGTCTCGGACAAGCCCTGTAGTCCAGAGGGAGTGGCCTCTGTTTCCTTTCCTTCCCAAGTAGCAGAGTCTTCCCCAGTCACTTCCCCATCCACTATAACAAGGCCAGCAACAACAGCAGCACTATCACCTGTAGCAGTAATCCCAGTCACTGTAAAGCCCTCAGTCGAAGTGACATCATCAAGGAAGCCCAGTTCAACCGCTGGGGATGAAACAGATATAAACACAGTGGTGACTGAAAAGAGAAAATCAGCACCACAACCACAGCAGTCCTCTTTTGCTGAGGATGGGTCTGAGGGTGCACAAAAGGCAACAGCAGTCCGGGTTTTGGAGACAAGACTGCCACGGCAACCAATCACCAGGCAACAAGTAACTGATGACTACAACGATGCCTCCAGCGATGATGAAGATAGACTTGTCATTGCTACTTGAGAGTCTGTGTCGGAAACAATACTTCTATCTTTCCACTGATTTCTCTCTTTCTTTCTCTCTCTATCTCTGACTATGACTTTCGCTCTATTTTGTAAAACTTTGTCACTTTGTAAAACTGAAAACACTCAAGGGGGTTGGCAACTTTGCTAGCCCTCTCCAAAAGCACATTTTCTGACATTCATAATTGTACGTGCAATCATATGATGATTTTGACCAGTTGTTTTATTTTTTACTTTTTTTTTGTCGACTCCAGACAGTTTCCTTTGTTTTCTTTTTTGTACATGTTGTATAGACACTTGTGCCTTTTTTGGAGTTTCTTGGTTAGGAACCTGTAAATATTGTCTTACAAATCTAGTAGTCGCCTGTGTTCAATTAGCTGAGAAATTAGAATTGAATGGAAGAAATTTGGTTTATTTTGAAATGTTTTATGTCAAACTCATAAATTTATGTTACAATAAATAAATAAATAAATAAATAAATAAATGTTGTACTGATATATGAACATTTCTATGGCTTTTGGGGAAGTGTTTCTGTGTACAGATGTTGTGTTCAACTATTTATTATATTCCATCTAGTGCCCAGTTGATCTCCATTAGTCCATAGATATGTGTAAAAATAGTGGCTTTACATTGATGTATCTACACAATCAAATGTATCAGTAAAACTTTGTTTACAAGTGAACTTGTCTTTTTGTTGGTCTGTTGTCTGTGGGATTCGCAGAGCACTGAAGCTCGGTAACCTTTAAGATTAAGGGTGTCTCTTTGCTTCATGACATTGTGATGGTGCAAAGCAAAACTGAGACAATGTGCCTTGTGGAGTATAGAGTATATATATGATGTCATCTAAAGCAACTGTATTGTTTGAACAACGATATGATTGTCATACTTTTGCTTTTTGCTAAACAAAACACTAAATATCGAATAGTATATCCAGTATTATGAATTTGGTCAAATCCGATACTAAATGTATCACACCTCTATTAAAGGTGCAGCAAAGTTATCTTTTCTGCTTCTATCTACAATTAAGTGTAGTGAGTGAAATTGCCTTTCAAAACAGCTTTAGGATGATAAAGGCTATATTTGCATTGACTCCAGGCACTTTCTCAAGATGGGTTCAGAGCAGAGGTATTCATTAGGGCTTGCCAGCAACTCAAGTATGCCACATCCAGCCCACAGAGACTGGCTCATACCACCGACAAGTGGCGGAGAGGCCTTACTGCAGGAGAAGGCTGAGAACACGGTGTACGGAACATGCAGAGAGAGGTAACCAGGTGGGTGGGGAGGATGTTGCCTAGATACCAGACCCTCTGAGAGTGGGTGAGAGAATCTAAAATGCCACAGAATACTCAGTTTATCTGAAGAAACACCAAATGCAGTCACTTGACAACAATGTTAAAACAGCCTGCTGATGTTTAGCCTGCCTCATAAGTAGGGCTCTTTCTCAGCATTTGCAGGTAGTAAGTGATCTCCATGAATAGATATGCAGGAATAGAAAAGGAACGAAGGGTCGATTCATTCTCGAGAATAATTCCACTTTTTCTAACCAATGATCTTGGAATACCTTTTAAAAAGTACATAGTAGCTTGTTGTTGGCCCTAAGCAACTACTTATAACTCCTCTAGCAAGAAACAGCTCAGTCGTTTTTGTTTGACTGTATTAAATGAAGACAATGTATTAACATTACAATGTTCCAGTGGAAAAAATAACACCATCGGTTGATTAGTGGAGGCAGCCATGTTTGACTTTAAACTTTCCACTGTTCCCATTCCCTGCACACAAGATTTTCCATCATTACTTAATGCACTGAGACTACTCCTTGTGCACATATCAGCCAGAAAAAAGAGAAAGCTTTAAGTGGCGCCATTAACAGAAGCACTGACAGGCGAAGCTTAGTGAAGAATGACACTAGTGATGTCAGGATCTGAAACAACTATTTCTGCTATCACGCCGCCCTAGCCTGAGGCTAGAGAAAGAGTTCAACTGTAGCCTAATGCATACTTTCATAATTACATTTATGCTGCATCCCCAGAATTAGGATGCATTCTCAATTGCTGGTGCTGTAAATTACTCTATGGACAAGCTGAAACAGGTTGCATTGGATTGTCCTTATATTTACATTGTATAGTGTTTCAGAGTATAGGTCCATTTCTTAGAAACGGTGTTTGCCAGTGTATTGGAGAGGTTGTGCGAGGCTCACATAAACCTGACTGAAGCTTGTTTGATATGTTGTGGTGTACACCTACTGGGCTACATTCATTTTCACTGGATCATAGGTCGTGTAGCCATTTCCAACAACATGACCAGTACACCAACCCTTATCCCCTACATACACTCTTGGTGCCACTGCTTTTAAAATGACTTTTACACCCATTTTTGGAGGCCAAGTCAACCCACTGAACTGTTTGTCAACTATTCCTGAGGATTTTTTGCAGTGTGATAGAGGGCATCATGCTGCTGAAGGAGGCCACTAATCCGAATGCTGTTGCCAGTGTTACTGGTTTACCACAATGTTTAGGTAGGTAGTACTTACAGTAATATCCACATGAATGCAGGACCCCCGTTTTTCTGGCAGAACACTTCCCAGAGCATCACACTACTTTCACTGACTTACCTTCTTCCCAGAGTGACTCCTGGTTCTGTCTCTTCAGGTAAGCGACATACACATCTGGCTGTCCACATAATATAAAATAATTATTCATCAGATAACTGATCGTCCAGTTCCGATGTTCACATACCCACTTTCAGTGGTGGACACGGGTCAGAATGGGCACTATGACAAGTCTGTGGCAATGCAGGCCCATCCAGAACATGTTGTGTTACATCATATGTAATGCCCTTTCTATCATAGCCAGCATTAACCTTTTAGTATCTCTTCTCTGGAATCGGACCAGATGGGCTAGCCTTCCCTCCCTATGTGCATCAGTGAGCCTTGGGAGTCTGTTGCAAGTTGCTGGAACACTTTTGGTAGGTACTGACCACAGCATGCCGAGAACATCTCACACTTTCCTCAGTGCTGCTGTCTCCAGTGCAATAATCATACATATGGTGCAATACGTTTAGCATATGCACTGCACTGTCCACACTATACTGTTACATACACTCCCATTACTGTTGTGTCTATTTATTGTGTCGTCTCTGTTATAACTTGCACTCTGTTGAATGTTCCTATCTACTTGTACACAGCTGCTGATCGCAATAAAGTAACCTTGAAGACCTGCTGCTTTAGAGATGCTCTGAAAGGAATGAAAGTGACAATCTGGTCATACGTGAACACACCACACAGTGTGAACAGCACAAAATACTTCCTCTGCATTTAACCCATTCACCAAGCGAATCAGGGGGCAGCACCGAACACAGTGCCACACTGCTTACCCCTGTTCAGTCTGAGCTCTGGAGGTGACCGCCCCCTGGTGTGCAATGCTATTCATTCTGGAAGGTTTACAGTGTCCACACTATACTGTTACATACTCTACTGTTACAATTGTTGTACAATTGTCTATTAATTTTGTTCTCTCTGTCATAACTTGCATTCTATTGAAATGTAGATGTTCACAGCTGATGATGACTATAAAGTAGCCTTGGAACTTGAACACCTGCTGCTTTTGTGATGCCCTGACACCAAGGTCTGCAAAACTCAGGAAAAAGCAAATGTATCCAAATATCCTGAGGTTACACTGCATACCTAATAGCCCACCCCAAAATCACTGTTCTTTTTAATCTACTTTGACACAAATGAGCCCAAATTGAGCAGTGGAGGAGACCCCCCCCCCCTTTTTTTGGGTGCTAATTCAGCTCTAGGAGGTTTGCAGTGTAATGTGACGGGAAGGTCCTGCTGGTCTCTCTCAGGAGAGCTCATCGTCTTTCCGTCCTCGGGCTCCATCTGCTGGACGGACTCCTGTGAAGTCTGCTCTGCTCTGTTTGGCCCTCTTATCTCGGCCTCCACTCTGCAGCGCGTCGTTGGCAGTTAACAAACAGAAGTGTCTGCGAAAGGAGCGTTAACACGCGAAGGGAAGGGTGGGGGAGGGGGGGGGGGCGGCGATATATATAAGAGCACGCTGGAGGCGTGTGTGCATGTTTTTGTGTGTGTTGAGAAACACGCCGGCGCTTGTTGAGCAGTTCAGGAGCAGAAGGAGCTGCAAACTCTTTTTTGCTGCAAACTCTTCAGATCTGCGCCCAGACGCCAACCGGACTATTAATAACACAAGAAAATAAATCCAGGTGCTTTCCTTCATGATGGAGTTGAGGATTATTTTCCCCGTCCTGTCGATGCTGTCCTCTGCAGTTTTCCACACAGGTAAGACCTCACCTGGGCGCAAGTTTTACTCGAGTTTATGGGAGAAAAACTTTTTGATGTAAAATGTGTTTGATTAAATTATAAATGTAAAAAAATCAAAATGCAGTGGTTCGCCAATTCCTGATATTTCTTACATCCTATCAGAAGTCGGTTTGTACGAGGATTGCGTTGAATTTTGACATTTGAATGGATGTAATTGAAATGTGTATACGTTTCTGTCTTAATGAAAATAATTATTCTCTAATGAAAATAGTTGCTCTCACACGCAGCGATGTGCACATTTACTCTTAGTCAGTCAGTTCAGTTTATTTATCTGTTTTCGTGTGTTGTTTGTTTTTGTATTCATCAGTATATAATACAGAGGTGATATTCTGTGTTTCTCTCTCCAGTCGCTCTGCCTCTGACTGAAGGTGCTGAGGCTCCCGCGCGCCACTCCAGGACCAAGCGCTGCTCGTGCGCCACTTTCTTGGACAAAGAGTGCGTTTACTTCTGCCACCTGGACATCATCTGGGTGAACACACCCGAGTGAGTAGGACCACTCATCTTCATCCGTCTTCCTTAGTCACTGACTAATGTGCGTGTATTTATATCATTGTGGGGACTGAGATGTCCTCATCGTGACAGGAATACTGGGACATCGTTTTGCTGTTCCTCACAAGGAAACGTTTTGCACACAAAATCAGCTTCTGAAATATAAAAGAATACAAAAATTGCCCTTTAGTTCTTGAGGTTGAGGTTGATTTATGTTTATAGCATTGCTGATAAGGTTAGGTTAGGGTTAGGTGCAGTATTTCTGAAATACAGTATTACATAAGTCCTTACAAGTATAGTAATAGTAATGTGTGTGTGTTCTCTCCACAGGCGCACCGTGTCGTACGGACTGGGCAACGCGCCTCGCAGGAAACGCTCTGTGGCACGAGCAGCCAGAGAACTCGCGCGCTGCAGGTGTTTGGACAGCAGCGACGGCGCGTGCGCTTCGTTCTGCCACACCGACAACTCACCTCGGTAAAGACACACACACACACACACACACACACACACACACACACACACACACACACACACACACACAATCAGGATGTATTAAAAACACCATCTGTTGCTCTTTCACAGCCGCTCTTATTTCTCCAGTGGCCACAGAACCACTGTATCAACACAGTGATGTAGAGTGTGGCACTGCATCAGGCACAACTGTTACAATTCATCACCCAACACCTAAGACGGCTTGTCTGTTGAAGGGCTTCTGAGCTTGTGGGCTGAATGTGGCTACTCCCTGCCTAGATATTGCTTACAGTTCTCCGGCCTCCAAACTGATAGGCCATGTAAAAATCGTTTAGGATTAAAAATAAATCCATATTGGAGTGAAAGTGCACTCTTGGGTTCTCTTTGTAGGGAGGGCCTTGATAAGTAGACCTGACAAACAGCAAAATCAACAAAGGCACTGTAACTGAGGGAATGTGACTTGACTGACTTGCATGAACAAGTTTTGGTTCGATTTCTGCAGTGTGTTTCCAGCACTTGTGAGTAATTTCACAAAACTGAAGGTGTGTTATGGGTCCTCATGTGTGCTTTTCTCTCTCTCTCTCTCTCTCTCTCTCTCTCTCTCTCTCTCTCTCTCTCTCTCTCTCTCTCTCTCTCTCTCTCTCCCTCTTTAGGCATAAAGCAGCATCTGACAAGGTGATCCCTACCGCCTGCGGCCACGACTGTGCCGAGAAGCAACGCAAACACGACGTGGCAGCCCAGGCGCAGAGCATGAAAAGGTGAGAAAAAGCCAGGAAAAATGACTAGCATAGTTCTGCATGTAAAATAATTGCAGTGTAATTATAACCCCCTGTAAGATAGATGCCTTTTTAGTAGGAAAGTGCAGTTCTCCTCATATATGGCTGTGGCTGAAAAGTCACATAATGTTTTTCAAAAGATACGATGAAAGAGAGTTCGGCCACTGTAGGGAATAGGTGCATATACGTTGTTTAAACCTTAGCACATCGTGGAATTCCCCGTTGTTGTCTGCCTACTCAGGAGAGCACTTAAGAGGTAATAAAAAGGACAGTAAAAGCATAAAGGCACACTTCTGTCACTCATAACGAGCCCAGATATCTCAGCATTAGTTGCCCGTGGTATAAGGTGTCAAGGCTTTATTATCAATCTGCCCATTTCTGAAGTGCCAAACAAATCTATCTGACGGAACTGTCTGAAGGTTGACCCGGTTGCTTTCTTTGAATGCAGGACCGGTCGAAGTGTTGACCCCTCAGTGGCCACAGGACAGATCCGTCTCCTCCTGGAGAAATGGAGGTTGAGAAGAATCCAGAAGGCGTGGGCTTGGGCTGCGGAAAATGCTGCTTCTTAGTAGCAGGAGTGAGGTCCTGAACTTCACCATCCCAGACTCAGCAACGAGTTTCCAAAGCCAAGGAATCCCTCTGCCCAAGCTGCCAACGAGAGACACGCCCCTGTGACAGGACATTCACACAGAGAACCTGCTGATGTGACTGTCTGATTTGTAGTGTTTGCACAGTTTGCAAGCCTCTGTAGGCATCGCATTTTAGCAGGAAAACCACCTGCTGTTGTAGTGTTCTGTGGAAACGACAGCAAGATGAAGATATGGGCTGATAGTCTCAAGTAACTGAGGGTTTAAACTCACTTTGGGACGCTATTGTTTTTAAATTGGGACTTCAGCAGAAACAAAGTGCTGCATCGCTGACCAAAGTCAACTCGGACACCTCTAGTAATTGCACCAGCGTGGCAGGTCATCATGAACTGTAATATTATATGTGGAGAAACCGAGGCAAAGGGAAGAGCCAGTTGTCCTCCAGAAGCTCCAACTTCTACATCCCAGACGTTCACTGATGGGGCTTTACTTTGCTGTAATACTGGATAACTTCTGCATCATCTCAGACACATGCTTTCGTTTTTGCTTGCTGTATAATGAAATAGCTCAGCTGTATTCAATGCAAATACATATTTATTACAGCATTTATGTTAAATAATGTATTTATTACTGAGCCATATTGGCCCAAGATTTTGTTTATGATTATAATTATTATATTTCTATGAAATGCTATCGTGTTGAAGCTGCACCTGTGGCCTGCATTGTAGGAAATAAATAATTAACCTTATTTATAATATAACTTACGTTGTCTATTTCTTATTGGTATATGCTGCCATTTTTTATCATTTGTTCCAGATTTTCAGTGTACTCTGGAACGACCTGAATTATGACTACTATAACTGTTAAATCACTGATGATGTGTTCAGGTGCATCAGTATGTATCAAAGAACTGCCTACTATAACTGAGGCAGTGGAAAAAGAAAGGGATGATTGATTTTGTACAGCATCTCATGAAGAGAATGATCATGAGTTTCACATCCTACCATTGTATGCATTATTTTCTTAGTAAAATAAGGGAAAAGCTATAAATATCAAACAGGACTTTCCCAAAAGCATCTAAGTGGAAAGATTATTGTTAAACGTAGAGCGAGAATCATACTGAACACCCTCTCTCCCAATTAAGACGGTCTTAGCTCTAAGATGCTTTGGGGAAACGGGTTCCAGAGCCGTAAAATCAAAACAGTGGACATCTTTTGACGTGATGGGTTTATGGTTTGGAAACTCATTCTGAATAGGTTTAATGGCTTGGGAGAAATCGGGGCACAGTACTTGTGGTTAGTGGAAGATATCCACCTCAGACCTGAACAAATTCTCCTCACAGTTTGCTTGATTTTTATACATACATCTGTTCCACATTAAGAAATTAAACTACACCAACGTAGGTAGTAAAAGTAACAAACAATGCACCAATGTAATCTGAATCAAGTACATTCAAATTACAGCGTTCAACCATTGTGTTAGCGGTAGCGGCTAAGGCCGCTGTCAGTCGGGTTATACCTATAACACAATTCTGCACACATTCTGGAAAAACATAAGAAATCCTGGTTTGTCTGTGACCATGATACTCTGTATGCCCTCTTCTGTTATGTTGTTCAGTTCTAGAGCTGTGTGGACTCAGGCTTGACAAAGTATATGTGTCCAATGGGGAACTTTGAACAGATCTTTTGAAATGCTAACTTTTTCCAGTTATGGAGGTTAAATGCCTTCTGACAGAACGTAGAATCCAGGCACAAAGGCCTTCTCCTAGCGTGCTATGCATAGGAGTCTCCAAGGACCTTGGTGCTGGCGTAAGTCATTAGAGCCTGAATAGGAGCTGAGCACACATAATAGCCCATTACTCTGCGAGGAATCTCCTCAACTCGACAGGAATTCAGTTTGCAATGGGAGAACAATGGGTGAAGCTCTGGGAGGGGCAAGCAGGCTTTTGCCTTCTGACGTCCCTGAGTGCTGCCACCACACAGCACCTCAAGCTACCTTTTTGCTCATAGAGCGACACACACACACACAGATACACACACACACACACACACACACACACACACACACACACACACACACACACACACACACACACACACACA
>JBBPDE010000140.1:5773225-5793274 GCA_037974605.1 Nannopetersius ansorgii
GTAAACACAAGACACGTGACACAAGCAAACTCAGGGAAACTTCAACATAAAAGTCCACAGAACAGCACAAAAACAGAACAGGGAAAAAGAACAGAAATATAGTGGTCTCTAACGGCCACCAGCCGTGACAATATGAGATGGATTTTTAAGGGACACACAATCGGAAAAAAGACAATATATAGAAAAAGTAGCATGTTGAGTGTATTTACAAATAAATAAACGAGTACACAAACAAGGACAATGTATACAGAAAATGACAAATAAGGGAACAAATATAGATATACGAACAGGTTGGGCCTATAGACAACAAGAAAGGATAAAACAGAATAAAACAAAATGTCCCTAAACCTTAACTGTGTGATTTCTCCTATCCTATTCTTTTACCAAAACAAAACCCTATCTAACCTACACTGCTCCAAATCAAAACAAAACTTACAAGGGTTTCTGTCTGCCTCTTACCTAGTATGTCTAACAGTGTGTTTCCTATAGTGATGCAAAATGAATATTTAGGCCTCTAACCTGACCTAACCTGGCAGAACACAAATAAGATGCAAGTAACTAGTAAGTAGAAGTATATACAGATTTTGATCACAGAGCCAATCCTCTCTCCTCTCTTCTTCTAATGACCTGGATTTCCTGTGGCGAACCACCACTGGGAGGCGACATTATATTGGTTGTATTTATATTTATACTCTATATAAGTGCTAGAACTCTATATATGTGCTAGAATGCGTTCAACCTCATGACTAGCTCGTTCAGAATCAAGAAGTTATTGTAGATTGCTTGACGTGATTTTCTTGTCATACATTTGCAAGCAGCACAGAGCATTAAAGCCACCTGAAGCGCAGCTTCATTACAGCTCTATGGCCATGCACAGAGGAGCTTTTTTCACTGAAGAAAAGCTGGACGGTGATTGGATAAATACACCAAATCATCACTTCCAGTGAAGCTCAGCTTCTCTGGCAGAGTGTCCAAAATTGCGCACTTGCGCACTTTTAGTGCAGGATTTTAGTGCATAGTGCGCTCACACTGAAAACCAAGCTAAAGCTCAGTGCACTGAAAGTGCCCGGATGGTGCACTAAAATCGCCCAGAAAACGCAGTGCGGAATGATGGACACTATACGCACAAAACGGGTGCCATTTTGACCATGTAGCGGAGGGGGCGTGACTTTCAATGTGTTTTTGAGTTGGATGATGGCAGCAAACAGTGAAATACAAGCCCAAGCGGAGGCAGCTGGTTCGTATAAATGTAAGTAATGTTAAACAGTTATTTTACTGATGTACACTGCGGTAAAACCAGCAGATATTTTGGTGGGCTGGAGAATCGTTAGCGGATGTTAGTCAGTCACTTCCGCTAAGTGCAAAACGTTAGTGTTCCATTTAGGACAGCACTGACCCACGGCAGTGCACACTACATAAAGCAGTGTGCACTACACACTAAATTTCAGTGCACTGATGCAAGTGCATGAATTCGGACACACCCTGGGAGTGAACGGAGCAGTGGGCAGGCCAGGACACTGGGCTGCTTCAAGCTGTCTAAAGGGTGGAACCCCTTTTTTGATTGACAGCTTCGGGGACGCGCGTGGCTCCGCCTCGCCAGCCGCGAGTCTCTCTGGGGGCACCTGGCATTCTCTGCATGTCAACTTCTCCTCCTAGATGATTTTAATCCCACTTCTGAGCACCATTGTGACGAACGGTGGAAGAAGTCGACAGGATGCCAACACAGATTTCTCTTTTGTTTTGTTTATTTCACCAAGCATTAACACAACTGCACTGTAGAACTCCCAAAACTCCCAACTCGGCCATGGGAGCAGCAGCGCAAACAGCCCCATGCTACTCCCTGGCTCTCCTTCTCTCTCATGCTACCAGCTCACCCTCGCTCCTCCATCTCCTCCTCTCTCGGCACCGCCCTTCCCCTTTATACCCCACTGGGAAAAGCCCACCAGTAACTGTGGTGATGGGCAAGTGCCCATCACCCCCTCCCACACATCACGCGCCCACATCGTGCCACCCCAGTGACCCAAAATGAACCCCAAATAATTCCTTACAAGGCCAGCTCGCTACAATATTATGATGGCCTAAAGTGAGCCTCCCCTGTTTCAAAGACTAGCAGCCGCCACTGATATATATTGTTGTAAAGTTGCGCTATAAAAAGTCTGTTATGTTCGGGTCCGGAATGCGCTCTGCATTTAAAGGTGCTCTGCATTGAAAAGTTTGTGGGACCGATCGGGCAGCCGCCACGGATCGGGCACTGGCAGTCCTGGAGGGAGTGAGAGAGATAGAGATGGTCAAGCATGAAAAGTTAAAAAGAAGAGAAAAAGAGTGAGAGAAGGAGACAAACATGCTGTTGCACGTAACATTCACTTTTATGCTCATTTTTTTGCACAAATAATTGATTATTTTTATTCCTACCTCATCTCTTCCTATCTCAATACTCCTAGAATACAGTATAATAGTGCAATGGCATAATAGTGCAATAGCATAATAGTGCAATAGTATAATAGTGCAATAGAGCATAGTGCATATAATAGTGCATTCATTCATGCTTGTACTGTCACTGTATTTTAGCTGCACTGTAGTTTTGTTCTGTACTATAGAAACGCTTTTATTGTATGATTTAAAGTCTTGTAATTCCTTTCTTTACAGAGCCTGTGTTGTCCTGTGTTGTAACAGGCGTATGATGACTTGACATGTTGTACCAGAGCTTAGAATGTATTAGAATGTATTATCACTGTACATTTCCTAGCAAAGTTTCATATTATACCAGGTAGCCCATATGTCTATCTTTATAGTTGAATACTCATTATATAAGACTATTTAAAAACAAACACGTCATATTCCTATTTGTTGAAATATGCACACATTGTATCTTGATGCTCCACCCTTGGGTGTCATCTTGATTAGTCTAAGGCGAATTTCTGGAGCAGTAATCTTTGAACATCTGTACCCTTAAAGCAATAAGGCTCCTTTAAGACAAAAGGAGTTATATATCAGTAATCATATTAAAGAAAAATGACTATTAAAATCGATTTGCATAGCTTTCATTTTTAGTTTGCTGAATATCTGAATGTTCATCTTTCTTCCTAATTTTGGTGATGCCTGTATGGTTTTAACTGTTCCGTTTACATGTGTGGCATTTGTAAGATGCTGAACCTGCAACGCTGTTGTCATCGTGTTCACAGGCAAGTGTTTTACCATTAATACCACCGATAACCACCCACATTTAATAATAAAATGCCATTATTCTTTTATTTTTTAAGTCTATTTGATATTTGACCTTAGTGATGAATCAGGTATGTGTGAGCAGTAATTTCTCCAAACTGCGATAAGAGTTTCACATCGCTAATTTGTACCATTAATGTGGTGGAGGACGAAAATGTAATTGAAGCTAGTCTTCTTGCGCCCTCTGTCGTCGGACAAAAACACTGCACATTCATTAGACTTAACTGACGAAAACAGATTAAGTGGATATTGATCTTACTGGGTTGATTCAAGGCAACGAGTCTGCATTAAAAACTTTCAAGTTAACTTTTTGAAATTTGCAGCGTATTATATATTAAATAACTTGTCCTATTTGCCTATAGGGTCGTTTTTCTTTTTTTGCTTGCCATCACTGTCTTTCCACCCATGTTGCAGTCACTAGGGTATTTTCCTCTGAATTATCTTTCAAATATTTAGGTAGTTGTGAGCGCCTCTTTTCTTGCTCTTTTATTTTGTAAAGATAAAGCAACAAAACTTAGGATTTCAGTAAAATCGTTAAAAAATATTTTTACACAGAGATCGCTAACAAACTTTTTACATGTGGATTTAATTACTCTTGTATTCTATTTACAGGTTTAATTTTTAACGATGTCAAAATTCATAACGTTGATTTTGACACGACATCCCTACGCCCCATGTTACCTTTCGCAAAATAATGTGCCAAAATTCAGAGGACCGAAGATGGAGGACAGTAGTGCTTAACATGTGGGAACACACTAAAACTATGTTAAAACGAGGCCGTATTATCTTACCTCGTCCACAGAAGAATCCGAGGACGGAATGAAAAAATGACCACCTTTGTGGAGTCGTTAGCAAGTTTCAGAGAAACTTAAGCATCTCTACAACAAGATCGAACAAGTGTGTCGATACTTGTAAACATATATTCAAGTAAATAATAATATTCCTGAATTGCAGATGTCCAGATGACCTTCCCCCTGACAATTCTATGCCGCTTTGATCGTTATGAGAAAATATTTTGATGCATATCAGAATCAAAATCAGAATCAGAAAACTTTATTAATCCCGGAGGAAATTGTTCACATCACGACTGCACACTCAAGACAAGACATAATGCAGAATAAAAATAAAATAAAAGTAAAAAAATATATATACCTGAATATACAATAAGTATACTCAGACTAGAGATATATTAATAAAGGGGATAGTACAGTTTACCCGTAATAAAAGTATACTAAGAGTAAACTGTACTATCCCATTTATTAATATATCTCTAGTCTGAATATTTAGTTTACTATCATATGTTAAATAGCTAAATACATAACAAGTAAAGAATATGTAGCAAGTGATGTTCTCTTGAATCCCACACGACAAAGAGAATAAATGATAACATTTATTCCTTTGAAACTGCTAAGGCGTAAGCTGACAGGATAGACTACTCAGTAAGATTAAACCTGTTCTGTCGTTTTGGATTGTGACAGTGATTTCACTTTAGGTTTACTGGTTGAACAGTCATATAAATGAAAATGACCCCATTTTCACTTAAATTTGGGAATTTGGCAGGTGAGTGAAAAGTGGTTGAGTCTACAAAGGAAACGTCCCTCACACGAGTAAACCCAGACTTGAACAAGGAGCTGCCAAACAAATTAATAAAGGACTCAGTGGTCAGAGAGCAGCAGCTCTGCACTTTATTATTTTGTAATTGCAACATTTCATCTCCATAGAATGTCATCTAATGACAGCCATATATCGCGCATGTAGGCCCAGAGCTTCTTAAAGACATTTGTACTAAAACAAAACGTTTTTTACAAACTAGCCTCGGAAGATAAGCTAGCCACTTTTTAACCAATGCCACTTTTGAATAAACATGACACTGGACATGCTTTCTAGGAAAACGTGAACTCAAAAAAAGCCAACGATATGCTGTTTTTATATTTACTAGCCTGTTTGAAGTCTGACAAATTAAGTATCTTCCCCTGGTGTGCCCTTGTGCATTCTAACTTAAATCCGCTATACATATTGTTTAGGGCTATTTAAAAGAAATGTTGTATTCATATCTCCTGAAAACATGCGCACATTGAATACCGATGCTCCACCCCTAGATGTCATCTTGATTTGTCTACGAGCCATAATCGTCGGACGTCCTTTGCAGAAAATGCAAGACATTACTTCGGAGTAAAAGGATGAATGTATCAATAATCATAAATAAAACTGTGATTTATTTTGTTTTTCTGTTTAGTTTTCTACTCCTTATGGTGTATCTTTCTTCCTCATTTTGGTGGTAACCTTATGGTTTTAGCTTGCGTATTTGTTTAGTCGGTTTAAACCTGTTTTATAGTGCCAATTGTTGATCATGCTAAACGTATAGGATAACAAAACTGCACACTTGAAAGAACTGACGGAAAGCAGATCAGGTTGATACTTTATTAATTTTATTAAAATATGCCTAGCGTTGAAAAGCTTAATAATCACAGTGATATATCAGCCAAATCAATTCAAAGAAAACTGTGTTTCATTTTATTTAAATAGTTTAATTATGTTTAATTAGTAATTAATTCATAATATTTTCCATGTTTAGTGCGGATTTCCACATGGTATTAATATCCACATACAAAAATGCTTTCCTGAAAATATGATCCTTGTTTGGCTGCTTTTGTTAGCTACAAAAGCGACTCACCATTTCCTATATTCACTGTGATTCTGAACTGACAGTGGCGTGTAATATCTACTTTCAAACCAACGCTAGGCAGACACGTTGGACAAGACAAGAAAAATATGCTGCATCAACACTATTAAACTTAATTTTCAGTGAACCTACGTGAGCTGAGTTTGAAATGATCGAGCCAATATTGGTAGATTATGTTGCCCTATTATTATCAAAAAAACATACATAGCACTATACCGCCCTCTGGTGCTTAACTAGGGAGCATCCTGTACAGAATGCTTCAGACTAAAAAGCCAAACGAGACCAAAGTCTACGAGGACTGAATTTATTTCTTCAAAAACGAGGAAAACATTACAAAGTGAGGTTGTTCATAAGGGTACATAATGATAATTAAAAAAGAAGACAGGCAAATGTGCCAAAAAGACATACATATTCGTGAACTGATATTACAATAATAAAGATATACAGAAAGAGTTAAATTAGGCAAATATAAAAGATTATAAAATCAATTAGTTCCTAAACGAGTAATAAGAAATCGTTTAAAAATCATGATAAAAATCTTATTACTCATGAAATTATATAATGATTGCTGTTAAAAAATTCATAGCTGGAAAAAAGCTAAAGTTGAATAGTTATTTTGTTTTAAACCTTTGGACATGGCATATATTATTCTTATTTCAGAAAACATAATTTTCAAAACATTATTCATAGATAGTTCTGAGCCATTTATCACACTTTCTGGACCCACATAACAAAGGTGACTTATTTAGAAGCACAGTACAGTGCTTACTTCAGCATCAAACACCAGATCATCCTGATCAGGCCTTCCAGCATCTACGCAATGTCTCTACAACTTGTCTTCAAAATCAACACTATTTCATGTGGAAATTCAGTATTTTCATGACATTTCTGGCACCCGAGCACAACCATTCACTGTACAGACAGACATACATAACTGTAACATCAAAGTGTTCTTGCAACATTCGGTTCAACTTTCTTTTGGCTTATTTGTTGTGCCTTTGGAGAGCCTTCTTCTTTTATGATTAAAATGCAGGGATTTTCCACAGTCTAACATACACATGACTGCAACCTTGATGTTGACGGGCAAAAACACAGCCCTCCAAAAATTGGGCTATTTAAAGTTCACACACTGAAACTACATAAATAGGAAAAGAATCAAAAGCAGTTCTAGACACCAGGCTGACAAGAACCCATATACATGGAGGGCATGTAAAATTGCTGCTAGTCTGCATACAAGCAAACTAAGGCAATTCCTGTAAAAATCCTGCTTGATACATTGCTGTTCAGGTACATATAGATATTAAAGGCAGTAACCAAATAGCCACATTATCATCAATAAACCTTAGTGAGTGGTGAATTTCTCTTCTGAACAAACAGTCATACACAATTCAGTACTGATCTACAAATTTGTGTAAAAAGATACATGAGGATTAAAAAAAAAAACTGTGGTGTGAGTATTTGTTGTACATAACTTAGCACCCCTTATCAAAGATTTCATTTATTATAAATATATCACTATAACATCAGTCACTGGCTAGGGCACCGTGATTGCATGGCTTCATTAAGTATTGCTGTGGCTAAAAAGTAACTGTTGCCTTTAAATTTATAAATGAAATGTGACTTCAGTAATCTCAGAGGTAAATTTACTAAACTGTTGTTTACCACCTAGGAGCCAAAGGCAATCAAACTGGATCAGTTATATGGATAGGAAGAGTATTTAACTGACTTCATGAATATGGGATCAAATAGCCAAACCAGCATAACAAACCCAACAAAACTGTTGCAAAATTCATGGCATGTTTCCTATAATATGACCATTATATACTAATGTAATCAGGTGACTTTATTTTGTTAAAACACTAGTGATTGATTAGCATCAAGTGCTAACATATTGCAGATTGCAGACATATATTTCAAAGTTACCCATATATACTCATGCAGGGCAAAAGTATAAATATGATGAGACTGTGCTCACTTCATTTCAGATGAAGGCGATGGAGATCCCAAAATTGGAGACTTGGGAGACACCTGAAATTATTTTAAACAATAGTAAACAGTCAAAAGTTGATAACATCAATGCATCTAGAATATCACATTTGCAGCTAAACAGCAAGTTACACAGACTGACCAGCCATAAACCTCTTGACTAATATCGTGTAAGTCGCTTTTGTGCCACCAAAAGATCTCTGGTGTCCTGTGGTATCTGTCACCAAGACATTAGGAGCAAATCCTGTAAAGTGTGATGTGAGGTCTATATGAATCAGCTTGTCCAGCATATCCTACAGGTTATTGACAAGAGTGAGATCTGTGAAATATGGGGGACAAACCAACACCAACATGTAATGTTTCTAAATGATTTTTGCAGTGTGGCAGGGTGTATTATCCTGCTCAAACAGACTTTCTCTGATATTAGAAATATCATCAGATAAGGATCTACTCCATCTGCAGCAACGTTAGATAGGTGCTACATGTCAAAGAAGGTGAATCTGAGGCACCCGGCCGTTCACATAATGTTAAAGAAAATGTGATTCATCAGACTGGGTCACCTTCTTCCACTGCTCCATGGCCCAGATTCTCTAGCTGTAGGTGGTTCTCTAGCTGTGCCAGCTCCAGGTTGAGAAAGTATATCAAACAGTCACCTCATGACACCAGCATGTGATGTAGTTCAGTCTATATCTACTCAAGTTACACAGCGGCCTTCTTCCAAAAGAGGGTCTTTTCTTGCAGACCAGAAACCTACAGTGAAGTGAAAATTCTGTCATAGCATGAACAGCACAAAATTCTTCCTCTGCCCATTCATCAAGTGAAGCAGTGTGCAGCCAGGAACACAGTGGCCAGGGAGCAATGTGTGGGGATGGTACCTTGCTCAAGGGTAACTCAGAAGTGCTTAGCAGTCTTGGGAATCAAACCCACAACTTCCTGATTACAGGGCGAATGTCCTTACCACTAGGCTACCAGCTGGTATGCGATAAGTTGAAACAGCAATGTTGACATTGTAAAAGTGCCAGACCGTGGGAGACGTCTTCTAAAAAAATTGGAGTGGGCAATCTCTTCTCCCCCTTTAGAAAGACAGTCACCAACTTACTGGAGTCAATTGGCTGCCATGTAAACTTTCAGGGAGAAGGGGTTCTCCTTTCATCCAAAAGGGACTAAAAGAAGGACAGCATGATTATGGTGTATGACCGAGGATTTATCTGACCCACCCCACATCAATTCTTATATGAAGTATTGGGTAGAGGGGACACTATCATTCTGGATCATGTTTCTAGCCTCCAAAGAACACAACATCAGCTCTGAGGTAACCACAGTCACATTTAGCTAGAAGAGAAGTCATTATGGAAAACCCTGGACCAGAGAGAGTAGCAGTGGAAATCACAGCTGAAATGGCCTTAATGGGGCCAGTAGAAGAACATTATGTCCCTCCCCTGAGACTTTGTCCACCAGTGGAATGAGGAGTAATGGGAGGAAAGCATACAAAAGTCCTGGGCTCAATCTGAAAACCACAGTTGACAGTGGGTTGTGCCCAATGAGGCAAACAGGTCCATTCTCCAAACAACCAGCAAATCAGCCCACCAACATCTGGATGTGGTCTCCCGTGACTGGGGTTCCAAGTGTGGCGTAAGAGGGCATTTGTTATCCCATTGGTCATACCTGCAAATGTCCACAGGTGTTGTGCAAGGTTCAACAATGCTTATGAACTGGGGCCACCATGTGAAAAACATTAGCTGGCGGTCTGACTGATTGTCACAGGGAAGCGCTAGACTGATTGCTTACAAACCCAGAATACTATGCTGTAGGTTATCTTTTTCAGACCATTCTAGACCACCCTTCTATGCCACCAGACATCACCCCATTTGATGATAGATGCCTTTGCCATCACCAGCTCCCTCTGTAAAGGAGCCATGGGGTGATGCTAGTTGAGAGAAACACACCAAAGAACCATGGTCTGAGGGCTGACAGGTGTTCAGAAGATATGTGAATTCTCACCACTTGTGTTTCAGTACTATGGGGAAATAGAAATAAATGTCTTTTAAATCCATAGATGTGAAGCATTTATCTTTTTTTAATGGTGTGGATAAGAGCTGTTGTGTGCAATATGTGGAATGAAAGAACCTGGTGAAGGATCACAATTGGGCATCCATCCTTATTTGGAACAACAAAATAAATGAACTCATTTTTTTTACACTTTTCTGGCTGGTTGTTTAATACCTAGCTGTTTCAAAGTCCTTTTCTTCCACAACATAATGAAGAAGACTACAGCATGACTGAAGTTGATGTAGGCTCGACTATGGCACAAGATATCTTTGCAAAGTGACTAGTATACTTTATTGGTCTGCAGCTGGAACCATTTGTTAAGACCCACCACGGTTGTCAGAGAGTACAAATTCCAATATATTGTGTACAAGTACAGGTTACTATATGTACATGGGTGTGTTTGCATTATTTTACTCACAGGGGAAGGTGGCTTTGCAAAATTGAGATGGGCATATAGAAGCACAGCAATGTCATTCTGACTGGCATCCAGTGCTATGGAGAGTGCAGTGCTTCCATCCTGGGAAAACAAAGAAAGAATGTTAACAAAGACAATTTGGATTCTTTGTTAAGACTGATATCATTGTGGATACATCAAATATTAATGGTAGGTAATCAATATCTTCCACTCACATTATCTGTGAGGGTGGCATCACAGCCTGGCACAGACAGCAACTGCCGCACAATGTCTACATGGCCATGCTCACAGGCACACATGAGAGCTGTGGAGCCATCATCATCTTGCAAGTTGACATGTGCTCCACAGGACAGCAGTGCCCTGACCATGTCCCCTCGGCCATGGCTAACTGCTAGCATCAGAGCCGTCTGTCCCGCCTATAGCACATGCGAACAAAAACAGGTGTGCAGGTGTCAGTTTTACCTAAAGATCATGTGATGATTTATCAGGAATGAATCCTCTATCGTCCAACTACACCCGGCTAAGTATCCCTTCTTCCTTTCCTCTCTATTCTATACTACAAATAATGTGCATCACACCTATACATGTTCATATATGGCACAAGAAGATACTTTCCCTGTTGGCAGAGAAGAAATCTCAGTAACCTCTCCCTGCAACATTTTTCATGCCTCCATTATATATCATGGTAGCTAATGGGTAGCTAAGACGAGGAAATATGACAAAGCTTATGTAGCGCTTGGCTTCACTGTGACTACGTTGGGAAACGAGGAAAGACGTTTATAAGTAAACTTTACTGTGCCTAACAATATTGGTAGTGGACAGCACGAAGCCAAAAAAATTAATGCATCATTTGAAGACTTTACAATCACGCTGATAAGCCGCTTGAGTTTTTTCAGCGAAAATGTGCTGAATATTGCCAATATAGGAATATTGTTTTTTAGTCTTTAATTTGCCCGAAAAAACCTGCAAAGATTTTTTACCTTTCGATACTGAAAAATAAAATAAAATAAATAAATAATAATAAATTCAAATTGAAGTTCAAAGTGTTTTATATATTGTGCTCCTGAGTTAAAATGTTGCTGATCAATTTGAATTTATTATTATTTATTGATTATATTTATTTTATTTTTCATCAGATGGTTCAAAGTGTTTTATATATTGTGAAACCCTCTCAACAAATGTTTACAGTTTAAATAAGGATTGATTTTTCTTTCAATTTCAGGAAAATTAATGCATTTTAAAAACAACATTCCAGTATTCGTGATATTCGGCACATTTTACAGAACAAAAAACAATGTTAATAAATTCTTTGTTGTAAGTTGATCTATAATTCTTGTGTTTTCTTTTTTTTAGTTTTCTTCAATTTTAATAAGGATACAATGTTATGCAGAGGTGTATTTATAACAGTTTTATAGACAAATGATACTATTTACAGTCGCAGTGGAGAGTTTACTTCTTCCTTGTGGGGGCGTAACAGAAAATAATTGAGAAGCACTGACAAACTGGTTCTCTTGGGAATGTAACAGCCTCACATGGTTTTTCCTACCACTTTTATGCTGATGAAACTTATTTCCCTTCCAGTGACAACCAGGCCTCAACCCACATCCCAGACTGTGACATCTCCTCTTGGATGGTGGCCCACCACCTCAAGCTGAAGATCTGTCTTTCTCGCTGCAGGTTGACCAGATCTCCAGAACTTGCAGATACCTTCTCTGCAACATCAGAAGAATCTCACCACAAAAGCTACGCAGATACATGTCAAGTCTCTGGTCATCTCCAAACTGGACTCCTGGAACTCTCTACTGGCTGATCTTCCCCCGAAGGTAACAAAACCACTTCAGCTGATTCAGAATGCAGCTGCCAGGTTAGTCTTCAATTTTCCAAAGTCCACACACACCACACCTTTACTAAGGAACCTTCGCTGACTCCCTGTGGCTGCTCGCTTTAAGTCCTTAACACTTGCTTTCAAGGCCAAGAATGCTTTCAAGGCCCATACTTATCAGCATTGATCAAACAACGTGTCATTTCTCGTCCTCTCAAAGCTTCAAGCACGGCTCGTCTCGAGCCTCCGCTGCTCAAAAGAAGAGGAAGGCAAGCGTCAAGACTCTTCTCGGTTTTGCCCCCCCCCCCCCCCCCAATGGTGGAGCAAACTCCCTCATCCAGTCTGATCTGCGGAGTCCCTCGCTGTCTTCAAGCGTCGTCTGAAGACCCACCTCTTCAAGGAGCACCTTGGTGACTCACTATGCCTCTTGTTTCTGCTTGCTTATTTCTCAGAACAAACTTTCTGTCCTTCTGTCTTGATTTTTCTGTCATAGGTGTTGTCTGCGTGTACCTAGCATGTAGTAACTTGGTGTAAGAAACAAATGTGGACTACTTGAGGTCTGATGTCATTCTGGATAAGAGCGTCAGCTAAATGCCATAAATGTAAATGTAAATGAATCAGTAAATGCCAGAAAATTTTGTCTCACACCATATCCAGGCAGTGAAAATGCTCTTAACTGATACCATCTTGAAGTTGTTGCCACGAAAACACAGACTGCAAGCTACAGTAGCAGATTTAATCTTAAAAAGTGACCAAATGTATTTAGCAATGTTCTCTTATAGTTTGGGTCAGTAGAGGGCGCACCTGGCTGGCCTTGGCATTGACATCTCCTGTGCGGAGCAGCTGTAGGACAGTCTGAAGGTCGCTGTCAGAGTGGAATGCAGCCAGAGCTGTCAGCATGATAGCCGTGTAACCAGCCTTGTTCTGCTTGTCTGCATTACAGAGACCTGCACAAGGCACACATAACCTTTTTATATCCAGAACATACACACACAGAATACTGTCTGATTCAGGACTGTAAATCAGTCATAGCTAAGGTACAGCACATTTTGGGGATTTCTCTGTTACAAATCATGATTCCACTTCTCAGCTAATTGTCAAGGTCTTGCTAAGTCAACCAAGGTGAGCTGGAACACTAAACTGAAGAACCCTCTAACGTGTGCACATTTACCCACAAATTTAACAGTAGTAAAACAAGAAGTAGAATATTTAACCACTGCATGCGTGAATGCCATGCTACACAGCCCAAACACTACCGCTAAAGGTATCCCAATTCTGTTCTTGGCTTCAGCGTTGAAGAGGCTTTAAACAGTAAACTTGAAACAGAAAGCTTGAAACAGTGAGCATAAATAAATTCTATGGCATGGCAAAAACACACATACTGTGGATGCAAACAAACACACACACACACACACACACACACACACACACACACACACACGATGCAAAGGTCATTTTCCTTATTATTCTTAAATACATTTTAACTCTCTCCGAACTAACCCGTGTCCAGCAGCAGTTTGACCACAGGGAAATTGGAATGGGACACGGTGTAGTGCAGTGCTGTGTTTCCATTGCCATCTGCCATGTTGACCACAAATTCCAGCAGTTGGGGTGAGATGGAGGTGAAGGCATCCATGTAGGCCTGGACCACTGCCGTGTCTGCTGATTTGTGACATGACACACGTAGCCACTCCTGCAATACTGTAGTGTAAGCTGTCCTCTAGGTAGAGAACAGGTTTACAAGAGTTTAGACACTTGCTGCTGGTGCAAGTGTGGGGTTTGGGAAAATAACAATACCACCTGCAATGGTGCTTTATGTTGATAGTATAAGAATGCACAAAGTTACTAGTTAAACACACTATCTGAATCACTGAAAATAATACTGTGCCATGCAAGTTACAGTACAATAGAATGTAATAGAAACTGAAATTCTTATTCAGCCTAGCAACTTAAAACATTGTTATTAATGACTAATTCATCTAATTATGTACATACAACCGCATCCAAGACACACTGTACAATAATACAAATTGTTTTGCTTCTGTATTCCAGCTAAGTCTCAATTTTATGCCATACCTAACAGGTTTATGATATTATAATACAACAGATGTGGAATTAAATATCATTTAATTAAAATGAACCATAAACAAAAGTGGTGTCCTGGTATGTCATAAGTAGCTCACAATGTAACTCATAAAGTATATTTACCGCCCCCTGCTGGCTGAAGGCATTTGGTTCACTGAGTGCTTTCTGCAAGGTATGAAGAGCTTCCATAACGCTCTCATTTAGTTTCCCTCTGAAACAGAACAGGCAAAACATTCATCATGCTCAGTACTTCACTAAGTAAACGATTAGTAATTAAATACTTGTTTATACACACACACACTGGGCCAAAAAAGTATTTGGCAGCCACTGATTTTGCAAGTTATCCTACTTGATTGATGTCTGTAATTTTCATCATAGGTACACTTCAACTGTGAGAGACAGAATGTAAAAAAACATTTGTATAATGGTGCAGAAAAGAAGTATTTAGCACCCACAAACAAGCAAGAACTCTGCCCGTCTCAGACCTGTTCCTTCTTCTTTAAGAAGCTCTTCTTTCCTCCACTCTGTATTACCTGTATTAGCGGCACCTGTTTGAGCTCATTATCTGTATGAAAACTCCTATCCACACCAGACAATCAGTCAGACTCCAACCTCCACCAAGGGCAAGACCAGAGAGCTGTTTAAGGACACCAGGGACAAGACTGTACACCTGCACAAGACTGGGATGAGCCAATCTACAATCAGAAAGCAACTGTTGGAGCAATTATTAGAAAATGGATTAAATACACGATCATTGACAATCTTCCTCAAAACCTGGGGCTCCATGCAAGATCTCAGCTCATGGGGTACAAATGATCTTGAGAACAGTGTGGAATCAGCCCAGAGCTACACGGGAGGGACTGGTCAATGACCTGAAGAGAGCTGGGACCACAGTAACAAATGTTACTTTTAGTAAAACACCACGTCATGGATTAAAATCCGGCAGCGCTCGAAAGGTCCCTCTGCTTAAACCAGCACATATCCCCGTCTAAAGTTTGCCAGAGATGATCCGGATGATCCAGAGGAGGATTGGGAGAGTGTCATGTGGTCAGACGAGCCACTCGCTGTCTTTGGAGGGGGAGGAATGCTGAGTTACATCCCAAGAACACCATACCCACTGTGAATCGTGGGGGTGGAAACATTATGCTTTGGGTCTGCTTTTCTGCAAAGGTGACAGGACAACTGATCCGTATTAAGGAAAGGATGAATGGGGCCATGTATTGTGAGATTTTGGGCAAAGACCTCCTTCCATCAGTGACAGCATTGAAATATCACAGTCCCAAAACATCACAGCTCTTGAAAAGATCTGCATGGAAGAATGGTCCAAAACACTAGCTAGTGTGTGCAAACCTGGTGAAGACTTATAGGAAACATTTGACCTCTGTCATTGCCAACCAAAGTTACATTACAAGGTATTGAGGTGAACATCCAGTGTGATTTTTTTACATTCTGTCTCTCACAGTTGAAGTGATGAAAACTACAGACCTCTCTCATATATATATATATATATATATATACATGTACATTTAATGGTATCACACCTGCTTTCCTGTTTAGCCTCTAAGTTTGAGTAAATATTTTCAGTTGGACTTCTGGCTGAAGATGTAGTTGTATCTTGTTGGTCACATATATTTGAAACTTTTGACTGGGTAGTTTCTTCTTGTGAGTTGAGGTCAGTGGTTTGTGACTGACTGGCATCCACAGAGGGGCCAGTACCATAGGACAAAGTATTAGGCTGCTGAGAGGAGAGACCTGAGGCCTCAGATTGGCAAGAATTCTGCTGAGTATTGGAATCAGTGGTTTTGGGTTGGTTAACAATTTTTTCCAGTACCATACAGGTGGTAGATGACTGGATTGAAGAAGTGGCAGTACTTTGGGGGTTATGCTGCTGCGTAGAATCTGTTTCTGGGAATTGGCTGAGCCTGTCCTGAGAAGTCATGGCAGTGGTAGACAATTGGCTTCCACAGAGCTTTTTATCAGTATCCATGGCTGGTGACTTGATAACCTGTTGCCATGTTGTAGTGTCCAAGGTTGGTGATTGGTTGGTGCTCTGCAGAACTGAAGCCTCATTGACTAAAGGTGGCCCAGTGCTGTGCTGAGGTGCAGGGGCAGCCTCTGTCTCCGTGGATTTGGAGATTTCAGAGACCGGGGCAGCAGGGCTGCAGACAAAGTCTGTCTGAGGCTGTTGTGCTGTAGACTCTGGAAGCTTCTCTGTGGTCTCATGATATTCACTCGCATCACTCTCATCCTCTGAGCTCTCGGAACTACTCTCATCTGTTGAAGTGGACTCATACCTGCAGTGAAGTACATGTCAGTGATCTCAATTAATTGTCCCTTACATGGTTATTGATTAAACTGGCTTAATAAAAGTAAAAAAGTCTACTATACGTTTATTCTAGTAATAACATACAGAATAGAATAGTAGAACAAAAGTTAATTTTACCCTCCATTCACTCCAATGAACTGCAGGTTCTTCTTGGTTGAGGGAGAACCTGGTTCTCTGTCTGCCTTGCGCTTCATGATTGATCTCAAACTAGACTGGGGAGAAGCTTTAAGAGAAAGGACTTAACTTTATTGTTCAATTTCAAAGCATCAATGGCCACATACAAAAGTTAATATCCTATTGTGTTGCAGTCAAATCTGACAGATTTGCAGTTAATTTCATCGGATTGTTACATGACTACCTGCAAACTACTTAGCAACCCACACCGACACCATACCTTAGCAACCACAAAAACGTTTTCTTTACTAAATAAATTATACCGGTCACTTTTGACTGGGAACACGTTATTTTGTGCCACTTTTAAGAAAATTTAAATGGTTTTAAAACCTTGTCCTTGGTAAACATTGTAATTAAGCACTCTGTGATAAGCAGTACAAACTATATAACTCTATAATATTTTTTTTTTTAAAACAAGTTGTATGAGGCCTACAAGCCATAAATAGCAAATGGAAATTTGTAATGTTCAGTTAGTAGAAAGTTCCAACACAACATTAGGTAGAAATATATATATTATCATGGATTTATAATCAACTAACATGTTCCTGGTCAAAAGTGAACAGGAACACAAAGAGTGTTAAGCCAAAATGAACACAATAGGAGAGTTAAATAGAATGGTACAAATACAGAATGATACCTGGCTTGCTTGTATCTTCATGTGAGTGGATGAGTTCTCTAGTTGACTGCCGGTGTCCCTCTCCTACCTTCAGTCTCAGGCATAGGGCAGACATTTGATTGCACTTTGTCTCCATGGCAATGGTTGGGCTGGTGACTGGGACTGATGTGGACACATCACTTCTCAAGGTCTCTCGTACCTGCTTGGAGCTTATTGCAATTGGTAACTCTCTAGGAGATTCTGGGACAAGTAGGGAGAAAATAAACACAGGAAATGTTATTGCTACCTAACTTTATAAATGGCAAAGGCAAATAAACAGTGGAGTACTACCTTCGGCACCCAGAAGTTCAGCATGCTCTCTGTGTGGCCCCTCAGGAAGGGCTGCAGACAGAGGTTTTAATGGGGAGCTGCAGTCTTGAGCCCTCAGTAGCGTGCCAACTCCCACCACCATGGGTTGCTCCAGTGTGTACACCTGTATCCCCACCGTTCTTTGCTGCCTGTGCTGTTCATGCTGAGTGAAGCTGACCACTGTGTGGAGGCTGGGTCCAGTTGGGTCCTGTTGATGCTCCTGCCAACCTAGGCTAGTGGCTTTCACAGCACGGTCAGCCTGAGGGGATCCAGGCAGCCTCTCCTTCTTCTTCTGCCCTGTCTCCACTTTTATCTGGGCACTCTGCAGTTCCTGCACAGTCTTCTTTAGCTGTACCTCCAGCTGTTCCACCTTGGTCTTTAGAGCTGCTGTCTCTGGCAGCAACCCCAAGTCTTCTTCCCGAACCCCTATTCCCACGTGATGGGTCATCTTTTCCTTCTCAGCATCAGGGCCCACTCCAATGGTGCGAACTTCTTTCCTGTTCCCAGGCCGTGCACCACCAACAATCACTGTGTCTTCAATCTCACACCCCGAGTCCTGTCGTGAGCCATCAGGTGTGAGGGGTGAGAGTCCTGCTCCTGTCTTAGTGGTTCCAGCTCCAACTTCCTCCTCAGGGATGTCAATGTAGAGCTCCCGGGGTCGACCCCTGCCTAGGCCCAGGAACTTCTGACTTTTTAACTGCACACTAAGCTGCCTCTTTTCCTCCTGCAGCACAGAAATCTTCACTTGAAGCACAGGGATGGTCTTCACTTGCTCTTCTAGGTCACGGATCTTCCTGAGGGCCATGGCCATTTGCTCACGGACATGCTGCAGGTGGGCTGGTGTGGGGGACACAGGTGTGGAAAGGCCTGAGCTGGCCGGTGTATATGAGCCACCACCTCCTTGGGTCCGGTTGAAGCTGTGGGCACTGGAGAGTGAAGTGTTGGAGCCAGCCACACTGCTGTGCATGCTGCCCAGGTTGGAATAGCGCCGAGCATCCTTCTCTTCCTCCAGCTTGCGCCTGGCATCCAGCAAGGTCTTCTCTACACGGGCTGCGCCAAAGCCAGGCCTCTGAGAGGTATGATACCCTGGGGCACAATACGAGTAGGAGGAGTGGCGACTGTCCACACTGGCATTGGAGCACAGAGACTCAGTGGAGGTCCACCACGAGCCTGTGTAACCATAGCCACGAGGTAGGGAGCCATACCGAGGCCGGCGCTGCACAGGCACTTTCTTGATAGTGTTGCCCTTCTCAATGTCATTAACATATTTGAGGAAATCCAGATCCAGACGGTAACCGTAGGGGGTCTCTACTGAGTAAGGAGCCTCTTGGTCTTTTGCATGCAGGGAAGTAGGAGCTGGAGGGTTAATCTTCCCTACAGAGAGGGGAAATCAACTTTAAATTGAAGGAAATCTCAGTCTAATCTCAAAGTCAGACTACAGAGGACAGCATTACCCTCAGGCTATTTGCAGCTAAAGGATTTACTTTAGTAGTTACTTTAACATCCCGTTGTGGAAACAATTAGGGATGATGATGAACCTTTTAAATCACTGCAATCACTGGGTTTACAATTACTAAGCAATACAAGACTTTTAGTTAATACTATTTTGTTATCTCTGTTTAAAAGCATTTGAACTTTGGGACACAGTAGTTGCTTAATGCTTTTTCATTATCTGATTATGAAAATGTAATCATTCTACCCAGACTGCATCTAAGTGGCTGCTCTTACTAAATAAGAGCTTACAGTATAAATGTACCTGGGAAGCTGGTGTCCATATGCAGTACTTGTGCCATTATTTCAACAGTAGCCTTTTGTTACACCATCACATTTAAAACCTGAAGAACAACAGAGAGAGAGAGAGAGAGAGAGAGAGAGAGAGAGAGAGAGAGAGAGAGAGATTACTGCATACAAGCTATCAGTCATTGTCCATGCCAAGATGTCTAAGGCCACCTGCACATGCATACAGCACATGATCAGGAAAGCAATTCTGTCAACATAATTCTATGTCTGACATCAGCTTTTGTGTAATTTTTTTGTGATACTGTACATTTGAGATATAATTTGTATATACCAGTTCTCAGTTTCCCTCCACTGCTGAAAGTTCATTTGTTTCTGGTTCTGCTTGGAGGGAAGAGAATGGAACGAAGTGTTTTGTTGGCAGGTACAGTCACAGAGAAATGGCTTCTAGTTACAACCTTATTAGGAATCATTTGCTCTCATCTGTGCTACTCCATATGGAGGTGCTGGAAAAGACACACACACACACACACACACACACACACACACACACACACACACACACACACACACACACACACACACA
>JBBPDE010000140.1:5800916-5815029 GCA_037974605.1 Nannopetersius ansorgii
TGCCAGAAGAAAGCTTGGAGTTCTGGGAATTGCGCACTGTTGGTGGTCCTCAGAAGAAAATTTGCAGACCAGTTTCCAGGCAGAGGAACAATATGCAACAAACGAAGTGAAAGCCAAACTATAGAGAGCTATACTTCTTAACTGAACAGGATTTGGTACCGAAGCTTTTCTCAGCGTGTGTCTCAACTAAAGTAAAAATCATGAGAGAAGTCTAACAGCATGATGAAAAGACTGTGGAGCAAAAGCACTATGACCAGTTCTGGAAATCTCCCTCCAAGTCAATGTGGCCTTCACACACCCACACACACACACACACAGACTGCTTTTTACATCAGGGAGTGGTATGGAGAAGACAGCAAGCCATGGCCAGAGCTTTAGGGCTGGAGGTGGGGGGGGGGGGTTCACCCTGATCACGTTACTGCTGGGACGAGAGCAGAAGAAAACACACGCCGCCCTGCTATTGGCCACAGTGCTGACCTCCGACAGGAAACTGCCTATGGGTGGGGCTCAGATGACAGAAATTGCTACAGCAACCAAAATGAAAAAAGAGAGAATTAAAGTAAAATTCCTATGGGAGTAAGTGGTGGAATGAAGGGCGGCAAAAAGCTACATGTAGGAGAACATGTGCAGAGAGGAGTGCCAAGACATGGAGAAGAACAGTTTGAGACAAAAGTGTGCGTAAAGAACAAGCGCAAAAGATTCTGTTTAAAGCAAGAGATTGTGTGTTGAGTGGCCACACACCGGGTGGTAATGTAAACAAAGAGGGGGTGGAAGAAGCAGAGAGGTGTCATGGAAAGAATACAGGCAAATTCAGTTCTGGGCCCCAGGTTAAGAATGAGATAAGACAGTTTTTACTCTGCAATTGAGGCCCATATAGGCCAAAAGGCTAATACCAACATTTCAATCCTATATACCTAAGCACCATCTGTTATTATGCACTCCCCCAATAAGGTCTTGGTTAAATACTTCCAGATTAGAGGAGGGTAGCAGCACATGCCTTGCACATGGAAAAACAAGCATGTAGGACACACCTTCACTCCAGAGACATTTATGGAAATCATTCTTTAAGAATGTGATTGAGTGTTTTCTGTCTATTAATATAATGTTGTCCCACATGTTGGACTATTAAATGGCAAAAAGGGCAAGTATACTGACATAGCATTCAAGCCATGTTCCCAGTGATGTGTAGGCTCCCCTCTTGTCACCCAAACAGCTCTGTCCCATCAAGACATTGATTCCCCAAAGCCTCTGAAAACCTGTGTATTGCTATATCTGGTACATTAACAGGAGGTCCTTTAAGTGCTGTAAGTTGGAAGGTGGGGGCTCCACGGATGACTAGTTTGTCTAGCAAATCCAATAGATGCTCATTCGTATTGAGATCTGGGAATTCAGAAGCTAGGTCAACCTCAAACTGTTTGTCATGTTCCTTAAACAATTTTTGCCATGTGACAGGAAACAATTTCATTAGGTGAATTAAGTTTGCACTATTGGTGGTGGACAGAGGACCTATTGGTGTTGTGAGACCTCTGAGTCATTTCCAGCATTTTGTTTTTTCAGACCAGATGGGCTTGTCTTCACTCCCTATGGACATCAATAGCCTTGGGTGGCCATGACACTGTCATTGGTTCATTCTTCATCTTTCCTTGGACCACTTATGGTAGGTACTAACCACTGCTTACAAGGAACATGCCACATTGCCTGTTGTTTTGCAGATTCTCTGACCCAGTCATCAAGCCACACCAAAGTGGTTCAAGTCCTTACACTTGCCCATTTTTTACTCACTTGCCCACTATGGCCTTAAATATAATCCAATTGAGCTATCAAATAAACCTTCCTAAAGCCAGATAAATATAGTTTTCATATTTATGAACTCACTCAAAACAGAAATAAGAAATATAAAAAATATGACAAATAACACACACTATTGTATCACAAGTGTTTAGTTATCTATAAAGAGAAACATTCAACACATACATGTAGAACAACACAATAAACCAAGTTCAATATTACTAGCCCTCTTTCTTTTCTGTAACCTAAGTAACGTGCATGTCTGTAACATTATTTGAAGCTTCTGTAAAAGTGGTTGTGGGAATGTGAATGCTTGTCCTCTGTAGTGATGCGGTGGGTATGAGAAAACGCTAGATATGCAGAAAGGTGAGCTCCTAGATTCGATCTGAACTTGCATGCTGGTTTACCTGCTTTTTAGAGTCAGCTTTTTGACATCAGGTACTTTTTGTTCACCCCACTTATGGTTATACTTTCCAAATTATAAAAATGCAATACTGCAGACACACAAACTTTAAACTGTAAACATCACCAAGACGGACCTGCTGCTGGACAAACCCAGGGCATCGAAGTTGAGGGTCACGTGTTTTAAATTAGTTACATAAAACTGAGGACGAACTTTCTCGGTCCATCTGAATTGATCTAACCAGAGTTTAGTCTTAGACAGGCGAGTTTGATCTGTGACTTCTAGCCCTGTATATCTGTAACACCGAGTCTCGCTGTGAGACAGGGCAACAGCACTTAAAGCGGCTTTTACTGACCGAGGGGCAGCAGCAGCGTGATGAACATCTGGAAGTAATGAAAAGTCCGCGAAAGCGCGGTCCCACCCTCTCCCCTGAGTCCCTGCAGTCACGGACTGAGCCTCAAACTGCTAACTCCAAATCCCAGCACTCTGAGAAAAAAACATCTTCCAAAACATTTATTTAGCTTTTCTAAATATACATTATATATGTCTCAAAGTTCTCAATGGCATACTTATATACCATATCTTATATGATAGCGCCACCACATTAACACTACTGTTACGACTATCTATAATATTATTAGACCTACTGTTATTATTATAACGAATACTACTAAAATATTATTATTATTTTCCTCGTACGCCTGCGTGGCTCCAGCAAAGCGACCGCACAAGTCCGTTAATTGTCCTTGCACTGGCCGTGACTTTACCATGGAGAAAGGCTGAAGAGTGTGCAATCAGTCGGACTCTGGCAGCTTTATGCAAGATGCGCTTCGTTCAAATCTCCTCCAGAATACTGCCAAACTGTGGCAAACTTTCATACAGCACACACACATATCAGACTTAAACAGAAACGCTTAAATTCATCACAGACGGACCTCAGGTCAGTCCGCTACTTCGAAAGTCGCTCAAAACCGCAGCACACAAAGAGCGGAGCATCTCAGACAGCAGTCGCAAAAAGAACAAAGGGACGCGCTTCAAATCAGTGCACATCGGTGCGTGTTTGTGAAATTACAAAAAATTAAAAATAACATCTGACATACCTCTTCGCTCTCCCTTTCTCTGTGTCCCCTCAGACGTCTAAGGCCAGCGGTCTTACTGACAGAGACAAAAACACTGCAGCCTGTCCCCCTCCTTCTCTCCCTCCCTCCGCTCTTAAAGAGCCAACAGCAGCCCAGATCGCCTCTCTCTGCTCCACATCATCTAACCTGAGGTTTAAACACTGTTATCAAAATCAGAACAAAAATGAAGCATGAACAGTCTCAGCACAACATTTTAACGATATAATTATAGTTAATCCTGTCGTGTCCTCTTACTTAAATACAGGTTAATGTTTCTTAGACCCTTAAAGAAGGTTCATCTCTTACAGATGTGTGAAGCTGCTTCAGTTGTTGCATGAAATTCTGAGATGTTCGGGTTTTTTTTGTTTTTTTATGAGCATACTTCATTCCATTACGTCAGATTTTCCTCCCAGAAATACGGTCAGGCTGCCATTTCTGTTACCTACAGCTCCCACTGCGTCTCCTGAGGGGGATTTCGGCCACAGGCTGCTCAGAAAACACAAATACAGAGAAACAGGGGATCTCAATCAGAGCCGCGCAAAGACTCCATCCCTATCCCGGTGGTATTTTATTTTGCCCAGTGTTAGGTGGTCGCTCCTAGTCGTTAAACGCCCCTTAACGGACACACATGAATCACACGCGAACTATAATTAACCCACTGGATGAGGGGCGACCACTCCAACATGGCGGGCCGTATATGATTTGAGCTCCAGCTTGCTTAGTGGATAAGCACGCTCTTTCTCCGCAACACTCATCTGACCACGCTTTTCTCCGTCTATCATCTGATTTTACATAATTCTGATCGCTTTCAGCAGACACCATCCATGATAAATGTTGATTAAAAGCTGGTCGAAATAATAATAATAATAATAATAATAATAAATACTGACGTCACTTTCAACTTGAAGCTTGGGACAGCGCAGGTTACCATAAATCGAAAAGACATCCTTTGATTACACATCATGTCAGCCATTATGCTGATCATCATGAATACAATAAATGATACTGACTGCAGCATGAGACAGCACGCAGATTTCCATAGCCATAAAAAATCTATAAACATCCTTCACACATCAAGTTCAGGATTAATTCTGATTAAAAGTTGATCATAATTACAATAATGAAATAATACTGATGTCAGTGTCAACTTGCAACTTGGAAGTGTTTTCAGCTTTACACAAAGTAATCCCTGGCATCAAAATGCTGTAAATGTAAAATTCATTCATCATTAGATCTAATACAATTAGGCTATGCTTATTATAAACATTATAAAACTGTTAAAATGTGCACTGTTTTGGCAATAAAACACATTACCAGTGTAAGAATTAAGTTTAATACAAACAGTAAAAAAGAAATATGCACAAATAAATAACTGACATTACAGTCTTAGGCCAGTATTTTGCACAGTGGTTGAGAAACAGTAGACGTCACATGGACATTGGAATGTGCATGACAGTAGATACAATGGTGTCCTTTATAGTAGTTGTAATGTGTATATAAAGAATTGCAGTAGTACTGAGAAACTAGCTAGGTCACCCTGTATTTTCCCACTATTGTCATAGGTTCCTCGTGTCCAGTTTTAATTTCTATGTTATACCTGTATTTAATTTTATTTAATGTATTTAATTTAAAATACATCAAGTTGTTTGTATGAGTGCAGTTCTATGAACAAGTGGCAGTCTAAAGTTATGTCAGTGCTACACATTTCTACATCCGTTGTAATCTTTTTTTTTTTTAACTGCACTAACCTCAGCTTTCTATGTGTTCTGTGCCCATCAGCATGCAAGTTTAGTGATTAGTGTGGGAATGTCATGACCGATAGCTTGAGCCAAGCTTCTCAGGGATCAGGGAGGATAGATACAGGTTTACTGTAGTTATCAGTAGTCACTCCCTGAACCATTGGTGGAAAGAATGTGTCTAAACATTTCAGAAAGAGTAAATATTTTAGGGACAGGGTGGTAAAAAAAAAGCTTTGGTCGGGTTTCTGTCTGGGCTCAGAATGGCAGTGAAAAACTGAATTACTCTACAGAGGTTCTCGATGGCAAAAGCATTACACCCATAGACACAGTTTCTCCCCACACCCCCCATACAACAAGCACAAAAGGAGGAAGTTCACTCGACTATTTGGATTCCGATGTCAAGCGTAATCTAAAATTACCTCCAGTCTGTATGGAGTGCGCTTGTTTTGGGAACTTTTCCCTTTACAGTCTGCCATTACTACCCTGCCTCTGAGAGTCAACAAGACCGCATCTAAGCCACTGATAAGCCTCCTGAATTATTACAATCAGACAAGATATGGAGAGAGCAGGGAACAAGGGGTGCAGGTCCAGAAACTTTAGGCTGGGTGGTAGGAGAAGGCAGTCTGTTAACTGGGCGAGGGTTTCATGCCTGGACCTGTGCTGGCCGGCACTGGACATGGGTGCTCCTTAACAGTCAGTCCGGCGAAAGCTGGACCTGCTGAGAGAATTCCTGCAGAATGGGAAGAGATGGAAAAACAGAGCCTGATTTCAGTGTATCGGACTGAAAAGCTGAGAAGCGAATAAAAAGCGAGTGAAGGGGCTGATTGTGAGGCAGGTGATGTGGAGATTTCTGGCCCTGATTACGACAGCCACAGCCAGCTAACTGTCACAGGACAGATGCAGCTGGAGAAATAGGCTCAAAACACAACACACACTGACATTTTCAAATAAATAAAAGTACTTTATCATCGGCATGCACACATTGTGTGTGGTTGTCTAAGAGTTTGTATAAGCATGTGTTTGTGTGAGTTAATTTTTCAACTAGCTGCTGAAACTAATGCCAAGTTGGACACAAAAGACCAAAAGTCATGTATATGCCATCACAAGCCTCTGCAACTTTGCTTTGTCATTAAGACCAACTTAGCAATAAGGGTCAAATGTTTTTCATTCAGGTCATGATTTTAATATATACCCATCACGTGTCCACATACCTACAATAGATTATAAAGTGTGAACTATAGGGACGCAATGGTACACAGTATGTTACTGAACCCTTCGATACACACGCTAGAGTTCAATATGCACAGGCAAACTGGGGCTTTGTGGTTACGCTGACTACAGTTTTCCCTTTCATTTACAAACCTTGCATATTGTGCTGAAGGCTACACACACAGTCTACATTTCGATTTATAAAACATCTCTGGAGACTTTTAGCGCTTAAAATTTCCCTGGGCAGCCAGTATCAGCGCTCTGTATGCACATGCAAAAGAAATGCAAATAAGAGACAGGAAACTAAGAACAAACAAAAGGCACTGTCAGCTTTCAACTCTTCGGTGTGGGAACATTTTGGAGTCAGCATTCAATACAATGATGAGAAGAAGACGGTTAAGAAGCACAGAACAGTCTGTAAGTATTGTTTTGTCGTTGTTAGCTCCTCAAGTGCAAAAATGTCTAATGGCTACAGAGCAGAGAGAGTGCACTCATTAAAACAATCTCTCACCCGCTAACCTCCATCAACAGTGTGCAACAAATTAACAAAAGACATATAACAAAGGCAGTGAAAGTATTCATATCCAAAGATTAGCAGTGCTTCTGAAAACTGAACAACCCCAATACACATTTCAGCAGCAAAGCCATTCCTGAACTCAATGAAACACAAGAGAGATAAACTGTAAACAAACTGACATGTTTTCGCTGACAGCTGGACAGCAAAGCACAGTAAAACTACTTTACTGCAACCGTTCACACTGGATGGGGATGCACTTTATAATTTTTTTTTTACATTAAATGTTGCCTATACACACTACCAGTCAAACCACAGGTTTATTTTTTCCTAAACTGCAGATTTAGATTCTTTTCAAGCACTGGAAAGCTATAACTGACAATATGTCTAAGTTTCCTTTATAACACGGAAAGAATATGTAACAGTGCATGTCTGACATCTTAAAAGGTTGTCGGGTGATGGGAGAGTCAAACTTTTAAATGCACTTGTTAACGGTTTCATCCCATTGGCCTTCACGTAACAGCTTGTTAAATATCTAACACTTATCTGGTGATCTACATTATAATTATCTGACTTTTTGCAGGTCAGTAGTGATGACAAATGAAGGTACTCAAATGCTGAACACACTCAAATGTGAGCAAAAAAATAAGGGAATAACATGCAAATATAGAACATCTCAGCATGGAAGTGGTATGGTAATGTAAGTGTGCATCTTGTTTATTTGATTTCTCCCTTTTGATTTCATACAGTGAAGGCAGAAACAAGCCTAGTCATTCCTGCTGCCATTCTTCAAGTTTCAGTTTTTTGAGGGTGTTTTTTTTTTATTTTAATAAAGATAAAGATATCTAAACTGTACTGTTATCATGACTCAAAACAAAATGCATATGATATCATAGGATCACTATACCATTGTGTCTCTAGAGTGCTAACTGTAATTATGGCCATCAGTAACAAAGCTTCCCATTTCTTAGTAGGCCAGCATCAAGAATAAACCATGGCCAAGGTCAAGCTATATGACACAGTCCAGTACAAAATGAGGTTATATCAGTATGCTGTCTGGCAAAAATGACTTCTTGTACATTGCCTAAAAATTTGCTATGATATGACATCATTTCGTAGCCTTTGGCCTACACGCTATTTCAGGAAGAGATAACAAAGGCAACGTGTTGCAGGTTTTGCAAACAGTCTTTGTGGGCTAATGAGACAACCTGCCAATACAAGCAAAGATTTATTTTGACCATGCAGGTACAGTTTAGCTGCTGATGCTGTTTGCTTTGGTGAACCATTTATTTAGAACAACTTTATTTACTCATTTTATAGTTAGTGCTTACATTATTTTTAGCTCCACATTTTGTAATTATCTAAAATAAAGAAATGGTTTTAAAAGAAAAAAATGATTCATGTATTATTATGAATGAGGGGTGCTACCTATGTGTAGGCGTGGTGGGCAGCGGCTGTAGTGTTCTGTAGAGCTGGGGGATCTTGCGGTTAATGAGAGGGTACAAAGCTTCCTTCAGTTTACTGTAGTTCCTCTCCAGCTCGCGATGGTATTCCTTTTGGTCAGGCCCAATCAGAGCTTTGTTCTTCCTCAGAGCATCCTCACATCTGCCATAGGACACATGTGGTTAAGGAGATGTGGATATGAATGTATACTGTGTGTGTGGATGTGCGTTTTTTCACTCTGCACACCTCTTTGTGAAGTCCTTGAAGCAGAGACGCAGTTTATTGTGATGCCGGAACAGTTTTGGATCCTCAGGAATTTCAGACAAGAAGACCTGGGCTACTTCAAGAGGACCCTAAAACACCAACAAAAACTTAATTCCAATAAGTTCACATATGCACAGTTACACTTACAATTGGTGATAAAAACATACCTGGTTGACAGTGGTGCCAACACAACCCTGTAACACCATCTGCAGCATCTTTGAGTCAGCAGGGTCCTGGTTGGTGGCGAAAGCCAATTCCTGAGTCTTCTTCTGCATGTCCTCAATAGCCACCTCAATCGGAACGAGGATTATCTGACAGATGAGAGACATCAAGTCTCAATAAACGTTTCTATTTTTAAAACCCACAAAGAAATTCTTGCAAACAGGGCATGGCAATATAGCCATGAGGACAAAATAAACTACTATTTTAAGTCAGACATCAGCAACGTACCTTCAATATTCAGAACTAAGCAAAAGCTATTACATTCAACTGCATACAGAAAGGCAATTCAACTGCATTGATTTTTAAACCAAATAATTATAATCAAATACAATCCATTATAACAGTCAATAAAATATGTACTCATTCAAAAACTATACATATATATGTCTATACTGTAAACATATATCTAACAGGACATTATAAAATGAGAATCTGAATCGTCTATGATACATTTAAAATAATTTATTCTTCATAATATGATATTTACAATGTTTTATACTGTGCCATAATTATTGAGCAGAAATGTAAGGTTTTCGGATGTACTTACAATTTTCCTAAAGAATCATACTGACATCACCCATAACACACACACACACACACACACACACACACATATATAAACAAACAAGAAGTGCAAGTACCTCTTCCTTCTGGATAACGTTGATGCGTGTCTTGATGTATGGAAATGCATGGGAGGTGGTCAGAATAGTTTTGCGTTTATACTGCTCATGCAGGTCTCCATGTGCTCGACCATCCAGTGTAAAAGGTGTGCAGTACATGAATGTGCGCAAGTTGTAGTTCTTGTCGAAGTACGTGATGCGCTCCTTCAGCTCATATGTGTCAAAGTAGGGTTCCACATATGTGATCTGGAGATATGCCTGCGTATCGCCACACAAAGAAAAAGCACTACCTGTGATACCAACAAAACTGAAACAATGAAAAAAAATGTTTTAAATCAAACAACAGTTGAAATAGATATTGATTAATTTTATGTCTGACTTTGTTTGGGTCAAACTTGTTTTTGTCCACAGGGCTGGAGTCCTTGATAATCTCCACAACATCATCACCAAAGCGTTCTGAATAGAATTCCTAAACATAATACAAGAACAGTTTACTATTTTACTGCTAGTTTACTACTTCCATGTGACCATTTATTAACAACAAAAAGGAATCATATGCTATAATCCTCATAATAATGAATATACTGAGGAGGGAGACATGCCTCCAGCCTGTGTGAAATCTCAGCCAGCTTGGTGATGGAGGGCTCCTTGTATACAAACTCCTGCTCGTCTAGATCCCCAAAGCGACAGCCATAAAAACCCACACGGAAGTAGGTCCCAAACATTCTCTAAAGCCTACAGGCACAACAGAAAAGAGGAAAGGGAGAGAGAAAAAGTGAGATAAGGAGAACACAACATCAGCCCAGACAAATATGACATTAGCAGACACTTCAGACAGCAGCCTAAGGGCTGCTCACTGAGTGTGCTTCTCTGTGTTATCTGGCAGGCCTAGAGTGAATACTGACTCCTGCCGCTCTTGTGAAAGGCACTTATGTAAGTGTGCGCGAGACACAGAGTCAAATGCAATAGTCTGGTGTTGTAATAGAAGTTCATGTCCTTATACTCACAAGAGACACATCCAGACGGGACAGACGTGGAGACATGGGGGAGAAAATGAGATAAAGAAAGGAGAGTGTGTGCGTGTGAGAAATGGATTTGACATATAATACTGATAAGCATAGAGCGTGATAAAAGCAATAGAATATTATGTATATATGTAGTCATACCTCCCAGCCTGAGCTCTATAGACAGAACCAAACCAGCACATAATTGCAGCGGCAGCAGAGAGAAGACAAAAGAGAAACAAATGTGGAAACAATCAGTAACCTCGACCTATTACACACAAGTAAAATGGCTAGGTTTGTAGCTGCAGATGGAACTGTGCAAAATAATGCACATTAGTTTGATGGCAGGTAAAAATGTCACAACTTAATGCATGGGTATCTTAAACAGCAAAAAGAAACTTCTTAAGCCAGATCAGCAGAGAGAAAAAAATCTATAAATTTATAGAGAATGAATATACAATATGATTAGTGTTAGTGCCTTAATAGTACAAAAGAGTTGTAATAGAAGATATGCACATCTTTAATACACTTTCCAACAAGCCTCACTTGGCAAACAGTCACATATCACATTAGGTTACTCTGATCACAAGGCAGTGCTATTATCAACTGCAACATATCTAGTCGGAATCAGAGTCTGATTGTTTAAATTGATATTTGTCAGTTTTTTTTGTGCTTGGATAGGTGTTGAATTGCCTTACAAGTCCTCAAGTGTTACTACATGCTTGAATTAAAAATCTTTCCTTAAGACTGTGCTCACTTACCGCAGACCTCCTGAAGAGTTAACACATGAATGAACACATAGTTTATGAACAGACCTGGTTGTAGACTTTGTTGAAGGCATCCTGCAGCTTTCCATGGACCGAAGCCAACTTTTTGAAATCTCTGTTGGCTTCATGTATGGGGCAAAGAATCTTATAGACTTCATTTATAGCTTCATACATAGCAGCCTGGAGTACAGAAAATCAGTCACTTATTCAAAAAGGAGCCATTTCACTTCTATTGCAAATGTTACAATAGATATCAATTAGATCTAGTCAAATTTTGAGTATACAAAGGCATATGCTCTCACCATATTAAAGGAGGCAGCTGCTTGTTCCAGTAACCCCACTAGCCCTGCCTCACTGAAGTACTTCCCTGCACAGATGCCCTCTTCCTCTGGAGACAAAATGTCATCTGACACAGCTGACTCCTCCAGCACATTAGAAGAGATGCTCTACACCAAACACAGATGAAACACAGCATAACTATTTGAGTAGCAACTGTAACTGGCAATTTGGATTCTATTTTTGATACAACGTTTAAAAAAGTCTATAATGCCTTATAATTCTTAAATTATACACAGTAATTTACACACACTATATAAACTGAATGTAGTATGGATTCTACAGCTTCGCTGCACCGTTCAAAAAGAAGGGTAAACACACAAAAAAAGAAAAAATGGTTGCAACAAAGAGAAAATAAATGAAGTAAATAATTATATAATGAATAATGATAAATATAAACTGAATATTAAAAAATTATATATCTAAAATATAAATATAACATACACCACTACAGCAACAGCAGCAAAAGCAACAACACCAACCAAACTAATAGAATAATTCACCTTAGTTGTAACCCTAGCAATAGCGCTCACAACCATGGACTCATCTACCTGAAATGAAACACAACCAATTGGGAGGTAGCGGCAGTCTTCCAGCATGTTGAGATACTCAGCCACTAGAGCGGCGCTGTGCACTAGGCAATGGGCAGCCTCAGCATGGTTTCCCCTCTCTGAGTGCTTTCCAGCCATGTTCTGCAGCCAGGTCAGGCGCAGGTCAGGAGAGTTCTGGTAGCCCTTTGCAATTCTACAGCAAGAAATGCAAAAGATTAATTAAGAGTTTAAGAACTGATTTGTACTGTGTGATATTATGTGTCCGGATTTATCACCTGTACATGAGATCCAGCAGCATCTCAGGGTCCTGTTGATGCTCCTTCATTTTCACTGTGTCGGTTAGGATCATGTGCAGATTAAAAACCAGGTCTTGAACCTAGTCAAAAACAAAGAGAATAACATCTTAGATTTTATAACAGATCATCCATCAGAGAGAGACAGAGAGAGAGAGAGACCTGCTCAGGGAAAGGTGAGTCTCGGAGCTCTAGGTCTTCCTCTGCATAGGTCAGAATGGTCTTGAGGGATCGCCGTAGATGTTCCTCGTTGAAGTTCTGCGAGGTGCCCACCAGCGATGACAGAGACATAGTCACCTGCATCTTCACTCGGGCAAAGTTCTGCAGTATCAAGACAGACACAGAATAATTCATCCTTTTCACTTTCTCAGATCAAGATTAAAATTAATAAGAAGGATAAGAAGTAAGATGTGAAAGTAGAAGGATTAGGATTAACACAGAACACAGTAATGCACTGCAGTAATGTGATAACTCATCAAATGCCCTTTAATACACAAAAAAGTAGCTATAATTTAACATGGGAATTAACAAAACAGGCAATGCAACTGAAGAGAATATAAGCAATGTGCAGATGTAGTTGTTTGAGTAAGCAGCTGGCCAGCCAATTTCAGAATCTACTGCAGTTTATTAAGAGATTTGGCAGGAAGATCAGAAACTAATGAGTAGAAGTAATTCAGATGAAAGGTGAGGAATGCACTAAAATATCTGCATCCCAAAAGCTAAGAGAGAGCTAAAAGCTACGATGCTGAGTACGTGAAAGAATGTTGGTTTGGTTATGGAAGTCACTTTAGTGTCAACATTTTAAAAGCAACTGAGCAACTTTAAGGTCATCTGAGGCAGGACAGAATAAAAGTTAAAGCCACGTGAACTTGGTGATAATGGCGTGCATATATGTGTGAGCAACAGGATTGAGGGTGTATCTCACATTGCCAATCTCATAGTTTTGTCTCATGAGCAGGTACAGAGAGGCGCTTGCATGACTGCGCACGGAGCCGACGCTGCTACTGCAGTGGCGCAGCAAACGCAGACACAGATCAGCACATAGCTCAGTGTCCTCTTCAAACAGCATCTCTGGGAACTGCATGTACACACACAAACACACACACACAAAACAGACCTTTCAGGGCAATTTTAACAGATGCACACTCAAAATCCTCATACATGCTGAATAAACTGAATATTTGCTTAAGAGAAGAAGAAGCATTAATCTATTCTGCTCAAGCACTTTATTTATGTAGAGTAGTGCACACGCACACGCACGCACGCACGCACGCACGCACGCACACACGCACACACGCACACACGCACACACGCACACACGCACACACCTTAAAGACCAGAGCTCTCTGTGTAGTGAAGCAGTGTTGTAGGAAGAGGGCACTTTGGTTGCAAGCCATGCTGTGGAGGAGAACTCTCAACACTCCACCCAAAACACTCTCCTTAAGCTCCGATAGCACCACCGTCTAAGACACATAATCACACACAAACACATGTATTTCAATATGTGAACTGTATTGTAAGTGTGTCAGTCATAAAAAGTGACTCAGAGAACGGAAGAAAGCAACAACAAACAAAAGAAGGATAAAACTGCATTATAAAGCACAACAAGAAATAAAAACAGAGAGATAGTCCTTTACTTTGACAATAATTTCCAGAGTGTCCAAGACTATTAAGGAAGCTTCAGTTGCCAAGTTTCCATCCACCACCGACTCCTGCTCCACCTCTGCTTTTGTCCTGCACATAAATGCGCATGCGTGCGTACACACACGCACGCGCACACACACACACACACACACACACACACACACACACACACACACACACACACACACACACACACAC
>JBBPDE010000140.1:5815129-5831593 GCA_037974605.1 Nannopetersius ansorgii
CACACACACACACACACACACACACACACACACACACACACACACACACACACACACACACACACACACACTATTTACAGTAAGCTGTCAACCTTGTGATTATGTGGTTCATTAAGTCAGAGAAAAACCTAGAGTCAAATATAGAAATTTAGATGTTTAGTATGTAGAGAGAGAGACAAAGAGAGAGAGGAGGAAAGACAGACAGAGAGAAAAACAGAGAGACAGAGAGAGAAAGACACCCACTTGTCCACTCTGTCAGTATTCTGTCTCCAGTGAGTGACATTTTTCCTCCAGCGCACATTTTCCTGACTACCATAAGGACTCCGCTCTGCAGACAGCATAGTTGTTAATCACCAAATAAATTAATAAAATAATTAAAAAGAATTTCCATGTCCCTTAAGACTTCACAGTTACCTCTACTGCGGCGAACCATCTCTTGCCGAGCCCCAATAGTGCCCAGAATGGCCTCCTCCAGACGGGCCTTCATGTCCTGAGACTTCTTAAAAGTCAGGCTGTTGATCCTCTCCAGAGCCTTCTTACCCTGAACTCACCAATACAAAACATACCGACACACAGAAAGACAGCAATGAGAAAACACAAAGAATATTATATTAATTTTGGATGTTATGAGCCTTCAGAGTAGTGATGCCAAATGCATTTTCTTAAGTCATTACCACAATACAGAGTATTGCGCTGTGGCAGAACTTGAACGAGGGATATTGTTTTTGCATTTTCGCCATTCAAACAGATCTTTAATCAAGAAAATGCTTGTTATTTAGAAGTTAAATTAAAAAACATGAAAACACCAAATCAGGGTTATTCCACTCCTTTTTATTTTTCTCTCATAATTACATTGGATAATGTATTATTATTTTTTAAATGACTGATTTTATTAAGTAAAAAAGCTCAATTATATTTAAGTCCGGCTAATATGCTGCTTGGCACAGTGCTGGCCACAGTGTGCGGGTGAGATACCTTGTACTCGAAGCAAGAGATGGTGAGGTGCAAAAAGTCAAGCAGGCGGTTGATGTGCAGCACAGAGAGCTCTGAGAGCCAGCGCTCCAGCAAAGCTTCGTCAGCGTTCTTCAGCACCCACAGAACACACACCAGCAGAGTCCTGCTGCACTCAGCAGAGAGAGTGCTGCACTGACGGCCCGCCTGAATAAACACACCACAGACACTAACTCAAAACATACACACACAGTGAAATCTTGTCTTCCCCTTTGTCATAATCGGCCCCTGTTTTTGGACAAGGGTCAGACAGTCATGCACAAAGGATGGCCTAACACACCCACATAGATAAACACACAGACACACATGACCCTCATTTCCCCACCATATGCAAGTCATTAATAGAGAAGATCTCAGCAAAAGGCTGTTAAACCCTCTTCTGTAGAGGCATTACCGAAACATTTTAGGTATCAGGGATTAGCCACCATGTGGCAGGGAACAGTATTGCACAAGTAAAAAAGAAAACATCAAGGGAAGAAAGATGTCTTTTCAAAACATGCCACTCTGGTGGTGTATCTGGGGAATTACAGCAATGACCTAATTTTATTCAGAAAAGAACATTCCAGAACATCTCTAATAGCCATAAGCTAAATAATGAAAAATGTATCTCTTCTACCGATCTCAAACCCTACTTTAAAAATAACTGCAAATGTGATAAACACAGCTAAGCACTGTATTAAACTGTAACTCATATTAAACTGAATAAACACAAAGTGAATTTGTATACCACAGCACTGAGATCGGCACAATCTGAAAGCAAGTCTGTTGCTTACTACCGAGGGAAGAGCGAATGGATTGGCTTTAGAATGGGGCAGGGGTGAACCGGCTATTGCCATAGCAATAGATGGGTTGATGGTGCTGCTGTCTGGGTCACTGTCATCAATAAGTGCAGAGACGTGTCGAATGCGCTGAGGTGAGGTATCTGAAAAAAAAAGTAAACAAACAACAAAATATATATATATAAAAAAAAAAACAAAACAATAAAGGTCAAGAAGGACCACCTATGTGTAGAGCATGACCATGACCATGACCATGACCTTTAAAACAAAGACTATTCATATCACACAGAGGTTAAAAACAAAAGGTTAAAAATAGCTGAGAGCTACAGTATGAAGGACGTTATTTTTTTGCCAGCTCACCAGTAAAATCATGAAGCTGGGACAGCGTCTCCATGACAATGGGGATGAGTGGCAGGTAAAGCTGGGCGATGTGAGCGCGAACCTGGGGATCAGTGTAACGCGAGTCTGCATCATGACTGCACAGTAGAGAGTGTACTGCACTGATGGCTTTCTTGTGCAAGAAGAAGACACTGAAGAAGAGAGTGGGGTTGAATTAGCTTAAGTGTGTTTATTGCTCTTGGTAGGGATTAAAACTTAGCAGACTGATGAAATATGTGAAATTAGTGTTTTTGGGGGACATTTGTTTGGAAAAAGGCAAGTTTATTTGGAAAAAGAAATAGAACAAAAAGATTACGTAACAATCGGTCAATGTTTTGCTTGCTACGGTTAAGTGTAGTCATTCAGATGAAGGAGTAAATAATTCAATATGAAAAAAATTCTACAAATATAAGACTGCAAACTTGTGTGTGCGAAAGTGAGTGCATGTGCATGTAGGGCTCACCCCTCGCCATCAGGCTCCAGAATGAGGGTGAGTTCTGAGAGAAGAAGGCCAGACAGGAAGTGCTGTTGCCGAAAAGGTACAGATAGCTCAAACATGCTGACAACACCCTGGTCCTGCATTGGGCACGAGAATGCTGAACTCTGGAAACAAGAGTTAGAAAAGGAGAGAATAACCTAAATGACTTGGCATGCAGATGGCATTCAGGCATAGCAAAGAAGAACCCTGACCACTGCTAAAAGGCATTTTTTCCTCTAAAGGTGAATATTTTTTTGGAAAAAGTGCTTATGAAGTAGACAGGTTATGTGTATCTGCATTCTAACACAGACACAGGAAACTAATAGCATTCCAATTACATGGTTACAGTATATATTGTTATTATGACATGGTTGCAGGTTATCCTGCAATTCTGACCAAAATAACTCACTTTGTATCTATGATCTGAAAAAATTATTTATATACAGCACTGAAAAAGTGACTAAATAGTCGCCAAAATGCTCACAAATAATACATAACACTGTAACTGGTTAAAAGGCTTGCTGCATATCTCATTGCAGATCACTATTAAAAAGGGCAATATCACAATGACTATAAACAAACATTGTGTAATGCAGCACTATTATATATGAACCTGTGAGGTGGTGGAGGATGTAGAAGGTGAGGGAGAGGCAGGAGGGCTGAGAGTAGAGCATGGCAGGTTAAGAGTTACATAATGCTCATGACTGCAGACTATGCGTAGGAAATCCATCCTTAGAGCTGTCAGAGAGCTGGGGTTCTGCGCTGTGTGCAGCTTATTGGTGATCTAAACACAGACACATATGTGAAGCAAAGAAACAGTGGCATGTTAATTGCACGTAAACGTTACTGAACTGTACTACAGGTAAATTCTGATGAAACAATGTGAGAATGAATGTGTCCGAGTGTGTGTGTTTACACATACTTGTTTATAGTAAGACCGGATGAGGTTGAAGACAAACCCTCTGTCCATGAGAGAAAGCAGGTCATTGAGGAAAAAGGCCAGACTGCTGTTTAATCTCTCCACAAGCTCAACATCCTGAAACCCAGACATACACGGAGCGCCAAGTGCTAAGCATGTTCATTCAATCGAGCCAATAAAACGAAGTTGGATTATACGTGCCCCAAAATAAGAAAGGGGAGAATAGATTAAGTTCCAAGCCCTTAACCTTATCGAAATGTTTTTACCTTGTGGTATCTGCTAGCTATGTCTGCGCTGATGGCACACACTAGAGCTGCAATATCATCCACAAAGCGGTCAGGAAAGCGCTGGCGCCTTGGCACATCTAGCCGGGAGGTGAGAAACAGGTGGTGAGCCATGCTCTTCACCTGTAAAGAGAGATTGCATCAGACCTTTGCTTTTCTTTACCTTCTTGTTTTTATTTTTGATGTTTTATGTGCAAAGTGTGACGTTTATCCTGCTTATACCAGTGTATTTGCTGAGAAAATGACTTCTTACATGCCAAAAAATGATTGATGTTTTGACACTGATATTTTATTTCAATTTCAATCACATACAAAGTTCAATCTGCATAGTATACCTATAAAATCTGGCACACAATTTATTTGCAATTTCATAGAATTTTAATACAAAAACAATGATAAAGTTATGTTTATTTAGATGTTAAACCAAATTCACATACTTACTACTGTAGCTAATGCTTTCATGACAATCTCAGGATTTGATTCAGTATCATAAGGTGAAATTAAGAAGCAATGATTATTCAGTGTAAAATATTACCAAAGTATGTTTAGAGATCTATTTCTTCATTGTTGCACTTTTGGGTTGCAAAGAGTATAAGAATAAGAACATAACTCTGACTCTCTTGCTGGATATGGGGTGTGTGTGTGTGTGTGTGTGTGTGTGTGTGTGTGTGAGAAACTTACCATAAGCTGAAAGAAGAACCAGGCCTGCTGCAGTGCTGCCTCTCTCACTGTGCTGGTGCTCACAACCCACTGCAGAGCCAGTTCCTCATGCAACAACTGAGCAGAGAGTGCAGATATCAACAAACACACACAACCCAGGTCACAAAATCGTCCCTCCACCGCACACACACACACACACACACACACCCCAACTCAGGCAACACACATGCACATGTAATCAATGAGGTGAAAAGAATGACGATGAATGGGGATGAACTGAAACAAAGCAGTGTGTTTTACCTTCCTAGCGATGTGTCTGGAAGGTGGTAAGAGGAAGGAGGCACTCTCGATGAAGGCGGACATGCGGTTTGCTCCCCTTTCACTGGCCTGCTACAGCGGCCATGGGGTGAGAATGATGTGAAAGAAAATGGAAAAATGAGAAGGCATGCTCTGGTGGCACCTAGGCCATTTGGACCCTTACGAAAACACACTGAATGAAAAAGAAAACTGGATGAACAACTGAAAAAGAATGATGGAGTTAAAAAGAGTGCTGCTCTAAAACAAGAACAAAGGCCAACTCACATGCCTCACGACTTGCTGCCAACTGATTTTTCAAGAGTTAGTTATGAAGATGATTTTTAATGACAGTAATACATTTGTAACCATTCATGTGATTTTTCTGATAAGCAGCCAGTATGAAGAAAGGAAGAATGCAAAAAATGGTACTCAGAAAAAAGAGCCAGCTCTGGAAGAAATAAGACAGATGAAGGGGTGATGAATGGAAAGAGTAGGCTTGTCTCACACACTCAGGCACACAGATTAAACAAAAACGTAGCGGAGGGACAGAAAGGACGATGGGTACTGGGAGACCGTAAAATACATCTTTTATACACCATGATCTGATATGAGAGTTTATGGTATGATTAACAGAACAGATCATTAGGACAGTAGGGTTGACATTAGGATATAGGATACTAACAGAACAGCAGGGGATATGAAAAGGAAATTAAAGCAATAGTTTGCAGTAAATACAAAAATTCATGCTATTTTTCTTCTTAGCCCAAATGTATATATGTTCTCCTTTACTCTTCATCAGGTTAGCACCGTGTAAAGTCCATTCAATTATAACATTTCTTATGCAGTTTCTAAACCTATAGGACATGCTGTTGTCAATCCCCCCCAAAAGTATGTTGTATAGCTAAAGGTAATATTTTAAAATTGTCCCAGTACTTTGGTCAAAGTCTATATGACATAAATAGGCAGTATGTGGTTGGAGACAAGTGTGTAAAGATTTAGGCACGCAGTTCGCACTTTGATAACCTGGAGGATTCCCATTGCTTAGAAGCCATGCTATGTATCACGGCTTTCCAGTGCAAAACTAAATAATAGAAGAAATGAAAACAGTACAAATATCAGCTTATAAATATATATAAAAGGAAATTTACTGTAAATTTGACATTTGGCTGAACCATCGCTTTAATAGAAATTTAATAGAAAAGTGGGTAAAGGGCATTAATACAACAGTAAGTAGAATACAGGGATATAGGATATTAATAGAAAAGTGGGAAGGAATTTTAGGGGATGTATGAACAGGAGATAGGTATAGGATATTAATAGGAGAATTGGGAATACTAGGGTACTGGGTACTAATAGGTGAGTAGGTGGACATTCCACACAATTGTAGAATGGGAGATATTAGGATATAGTTTGGGGAGTGTGGTATTAAGGTATAGGGGGAAGTTTAGCACCTGCTTGAGCTCACAGCTGGAGTTGGGGTTCCGTCGGAGCACGGCTCTGGAGCCCCCAGGAGCGTAAGCAGAATTTACCCAGGAGTGAGAGCGATCTATTCCCTGCTCATCCGCCGTCGACACACACACAAACACACAGTGACAGTCAGGGAACTGATTAGGAAGGGCAGGAGAAGGTGGAAACTGGACATATTTATAGGGAGCAGTTTGGGAGGGGGCACGGTCAAGAAGAAGAAAAGACAAGCCAAAGAAGATGCTATAGGGCAAAAATATCAGGGTGTAGTGCACGCTCATGTGCAGGAAGCAGCTCAACCACAGGCATGCAGGACTACCTCCAGCAGCTAACTCAGGAAGAGTCTGCTCCTTTTATCCCACATAAACAGGAAAAGGAACGGGACGTCTGGAGAAGTAGAATGACCCTCATACAGGAAAAGGCTGTACAGCAAGAGCCTCTCATCGTACAAAAAAAACCTGTTACACTAATGAAAGCATTTTAAAAAATCCTGGGTAATGAATAAGAAAGATTTAGTGTAGAGGATTTTGAACAGTCCTTTATAACAGGCTCTATGGGAGAATATGAAGGGAGGGACCCCACCTTGCTGCCGATGATTCTCTGCACCTCTTCATCTGGCGAAGCAGGTGTGGAAGCAAGATCAGGGTTGGAGTTACTGATGCTCTTGGAGCGGGATAGGTGCAGACTGCTGGGACGGGCTGTTGCACGGGATAATGTGGCGTACTGGATGGGAAGCTCATAGGACAGTCCTACTGAATAGTAATTAAAAATGAAAACCAAGTCGCTGGGTATCATTCTTGTGCATACAACAAACTCTCAAGTGACTCCCATTCTATGGCTATTAAAAAGCAATGTAACTCAGGAATTAACAAACTAGTCCCATCACACACACTTTTAACAAAGAAGGTATTTCCAAAATTCATAAAAACTGCCAGATTTTAGTATTTTGACTGCTCTAACATTCACCAAATTTCAGGAAGGACTTGTCAATTGACTGATTAGTTGTACAGGCTGTGTTAGAGAAGGAAAATACTGAAATGTGCAAATATAAGTACTCCAAGACCATGTTTAGGTTATTGCCATAGCTCACCAGTAGGGGGAAACGTAGGCTCTGTGGTGGGCAGATGGAAGCAGTAGTGGACATAAGAAGCCAACAGGCTGTTCCGGCCGTGTTGGTCCTGGTTCCCCTCCAGATTCTTGTGGATCTGGTTGACCAAAAGAGCCATTGCCTCAAAAGCAGCCCGGCCCAAATTGACTGCAATGAGACAAAAAAGATACATATAGGATTCAGGTAGAAGGGAAAACAGATTTTTCAAATTGTGTCCTGAAGTCCAGTGCCAAGTTTAAAGTGATATGATCAAAACATTGATTCCACTAGAAATGCATACAGTTATTATTGACATGCTGCATGCATGTATAGCAATGGTGGTGTAATGTTGCAAGCTGTCCTGTAAATCCATTAAAAATATAAAGATTTACTGAACTAAAAATGATAGAGTGAAAGAGGCTAAGAGGTGCGCACCAATCTGGCCGGCAATGACAGGAGGGTGGACGATAAGAAGGATAAGTTTGTTCAGCAGCTGGTGTAGATATCGTACACAGGTATCCAACAGAGCCCCTTTAAGGGCTGCCATGCTGGCCTTTAGTTCAGCCTCTACATTGGCCTCAGTGATGATCACATCCTTTAGTCGGAACGGGAAAGAGTATTCCTCTAGCACATACACCAGGGTAAAGAACTTATCCAGATGAGGATCCTATAAACAAATAAAGCACATGTTAGAATGTTTCAATGAACTCAAAATCTTTGCTTAACAGGCTCGTGTTTACCTGGGTGTGAACAGAGGATGCAGCCGTCACCACTACATTAAACACTCCTTTGTGATTGTCCACCCACTTCATTCCTGGTAGCTGCACCTGAGACACATATCCATATCACTTACATTCTGGCCGCTCACTGTCACACTGACTGAAATGAGAAATTAACCCTCACCTTCAAAAATGCAAACACATGCTACATAAAGTTATATACTCTTAAAGAGGTCTTTTAATTCTGGTCCTGAAGTAGTCCTAAAGTGCACAATTCTATGTTTTCCCTGCTATCACACACCCACATGAATTCCCAAATGTGATTACTTCAGATGTGAACAAACATTTGTAGTGTATCATAATTTCCCATAGACAATTATTTAAATAACTTTTCCCTACACAGACAAAATTACTTTCTGTAATAACTGACAATATGATACACAGCAGTACACAGATAATACTCCTTCAAAACTTTTCATTACATTAAATAAAAACAATATGCATGGCTGGCTTTGCCATGCATATTGTTTTTATGTTATGAACAAGTTATGAACAAACTGCCTTACATCAGGGGTGAGGACGGAGTAGCTAGGTGGAGGTTTCTCCACAGAAACAGGCAGGCTGAAGGATCCTGTGCGAAGTCGGCCATGTTGCATCAGAGGAATCCACTGCAAAGTGCAACACAGACTTTAATTAAACTCTTCATATTTGCTTAAGCACATCCATATTAAACATGCTTAACTTACACACCACTCTCTGTTTCTATACCACTCACTATCATCTAGTGCACAAACATTCTCTTGCTTTTCAAACAACAAATAGAGAAATATTTTGAGGGCATTTCATAGCTGGCGGTTGGTCGGTGCATTAGGTGAATCTGAAGAGGTGCAGGAAAGGAAGGTATAGGCATTAGGGCCACAGGAAGGCAAGTGATTCAGGACGGTGTGCTTGCAGTGATGTGTGAGGGATGGAGGGATACTTACAGTGTAGCCCACGGGTGTCTCCAGGGGTGTGTTCTGCTTGGGCTGGCAGCTGATGTGGTAGAAGGTAAACAGCAGGTGGTGGTTGTCAGTCAGGTTGGCAGGAATCTTCATCTTTACTTCCTCATAAAACTCTGGAGACCTTGGAAAAGAAGGGGAAAGTAAAAAGAAGAGAGAACAACAGAGAGAGAGAGAGAGAGAGAGAGAGAGAGTCAGAGGCTGAAGAGAGAAGTCACAATCATATCCAGCTTTTCCATGAACTGCCTGGAAGTAAGGCCTCTTACTTGTCATGGTAGATGACAGGTGTATATGCCTCTTTGTAGAATTCTGCACAGCTGGATTTCCCAAAGATGACCTAATACAAAATGCATAAAATCACTACCTCTGAAATGCCACAAAGTGGCACTCACAAGTAACACCACCACAGTCTATTTTTATTTGAAAAATCACAGATTGGAATGGATTCTATAGTTAATTGGTATGATGGAAAAGGTTCCCAAAAACCTTTCTTTTAATAACACTGCATCAATATCTTTGTTTCCTTACATTTTAACATTTCAAAACTAAACATATTAAAAAAAACTGAACTTAACTTTGAGAAATATGAAGACGTAAAGTGTGCATGTGTGTACTCACAGACATAGCCTGACTGGGGTCCTCTCCCGCCATGAACTGCACCTTAACTGTGATGTTGCGCACAGAGCCCTGTCTGCTGCTAAAGTTCAGACTCTGAGGATACACATACAGTAGGTTCCTGAAGAGAGAAAATAAAAAACAAGTCATGAACTCAAACCAAGTCCAGCAGCAGAGCTTATTGTAGGTCACATAAGCACTAGCAAGTCAACTCCATACAACTGTTTTTCCAATTATCAGCACACTGGCCAGTTTTGCACCCAATTTTAAATTTGGTTGTTTTGGTTACTCAAATTCAAGATTTGGTATTTAAGATTTGAACTGGATTTTTTTTCTTAAGGTGTGTGTATATTGTGGAATAAAAAATTTAAATCTAGAATTTTGAAGTTTCTTTTTTTTCATTAGACACAGAATTACAAAGAGTGCTGGAAAGTATGTGATGGGTCACACTGGCATTTTAAAGTTCCTTGATATAAATACTAGTTTCTGCTATTTAATCATCAAATAAATTGCTATATTGCAAGTTTATGCCACCTGGCTATTTAGCAATACGTCATCCACAGTTATGCTATTACATTTTGGTCTATTTATAGCGAAAGCAGTCTATAGACAGGAGAAAAATCTGTTTTGAGAAAAATCTGTCAATTCCAATTCCAACTGTGCATTCTTTGTACCTGCATGCGAAGCGGTGTTTTGGAAAGGGCAAGGAATATATCCCTACAGCTCATTCACACAAATTAAGCCACAAAAACAGCCCATTAAAATATACACTCACACAACAAAACATTAACTTCTGCTTGTTCACTTTCTAGTTATGCGCATGTTTCAGCCCGAACTCCTATTAACTGGGGCACAGAACAGGGCAGCCGTTTAGAGGCAAAAAGCGTTTACATGTACAGATTTCAAAGGCACAGCAATAATCCAAGGTTTATGTGCATTGTTCAGGTCACATCATAATCTGCACTAGCCACCATCAAACCTTCTCTGTTGTCATTTGTTACCAATGTTATAAAAACTTAAGTGAAATGTTATCTAATGGCTACATTTAAAAATTAAAAAAAAAGCAAAAAAACATTAAAATGCCAATATTTTAAACAATCATGTGTTAATCAGCTAGAGGTGTGTCAGTGTATTAGGAGGGGCAAACTATTCAAATGTGCAGGGCTATAAGACTAGGAAATGGCGTTAAGGACAATTTTCGAAAAGAAAAATGATCAAATGGACCCTGAACACACCTAAGCATCAAAGAACAGCTCGACACATATCCACTGGTGATGTCGACACGTACAAGGGCATTAAACCGTGCATGTGCTATTTTGAGTAAAACCCAAAGGCAAGGCAGATGATGAAACAAGTATGAAAGAGCATGACCTTAAAACTTTTAACTTTTGGCTAAATCAAACAGTGAACAGGTGATTGCAGCATGTTCACGTGCTCCTCTCTCTCCCTGTTCCCCTCCAATAGAAAAATGCATACCTTTTGCCCATTTAAAAGTTCAGAAAAAAGAAAATTTTTATTGATCTGAACTAAGATCCTTTTCATGCCAGTAGATCATCTGTATGGAAATAATTATTTTGGGGTAAACTAGAAAATGTAATGAAATGAATGTTTGTATATGCATGGGCATGAATGTGTTTGTACGTGAGAATGTGGTGTGAGCTTGACTGACTACATGTAGCCATGTTTGAGCTTTGACCCTTGTCTGAACTACAAGACAAGGTCACACTCACATGCTCACACACACACACACACACACACAGACAGAGCTTCTGTGATTGGCCTGCAGCACAGCTCAGCACTCTTCACAGAGCATATAAGAGCAAATATGGGCTGCCATAAGCCAGTTAGCTGGAGCTCTTGGTGTCTCTAAGGCAGAAAGCAAAGGGAGAATGCCAGGAGATCCACTGCATGAATGAGATTTGCTGCTTCCATCAGACTTCAAGACCAACTCTTAGCACAAGATGTGGGCCATCCTGTGCATGTGTGCTTGCGTGTGGGTATGCGGGGTGTCCGCCTCTCCCCTGAGGGCACAGCGAGAGGCCAGGCTAGCTAAGGCGGACGAGGTGAACGTGCTGATGTACGGCGTGCTGCAGTTCAGTGAGTCACTGCACCATATGTACCAGAGCACTGAAGCTAAACTGGCCCGTGTGGCCCGAGCCATCAGTAACACAGAGACTGTGGTGCAGCGCCTGGGCCAGGACACGGAGCTTGCTGCTCGCACTGAAAACCAGATTAAAGAGGGCCTCAGCGTCATCCAGGTGAGGATGCACATTGGAACACACAAGAAGCAGTCAGAATCAAGAGCTCTAAGCAGTCTTCTGAGGTTGAATGCTAGAGGGTCAGAGACTAGCACAGTTGGAATCACTTCTTAAAATACTTATTGATTCCAATCCTTCACTTTTTTTTTTTTTACTTAAATGTAACAAAAACATGGCAACTAACTGATACCTGAATTAGAGGTTTTTAAACAGGAAAATAACCAACCTGTGCTGGACACTGTCCCTTCAGGACTGGGCCCCTCTGTGATAACTAATCGGCAGGGAGATACTGGATGACCAATATCCAAACTCCATTAAGTTTTCGGTAGGTTACAGGGGACAGAAAGGAAGAAGTAATGTGCTTAGAATCATGTGGAAGGTTGGATAGGTGGGTTGTGTTTTGAGTTTCAGCTATGAGCCATAAGAATTCCTACACACTGTACCAAATCCAGTCCTCAGGGATCCCCATAATGTCCCTAAATTTGTTTTATCCAGTACTGCTCTTCTCGTGTGTTTGGTTCATGTATTAAAGGAGACAGAACTGAAAACTGTTTCGGGCTGGGAAACACTTCTGTAGATGGAAAAAAAAATCTGTGCCTTGATATTCAAAGGGAGCAGGGACATTCAGCACAGCAGCAGTATGCACAGTGCATGCTCAAACCAGGATTGGTTGGGGAAGACAAAGGGACTGAACAGCTGGTGTGTTTCACAGGATCAGATATCAGCGTTGCACACTCAGGCTCAGAAGACCAAAGGACTGGTCAACAGGGTGCAGCAGGAAGACACAGAGCTAAAACAAAAGTTGACCAACCTGGAGGCAAGTCTGAGTAGGTTCACTCCAGACAGGATCATGGCAATTAAGGTACGTAACCACACCACTATATCTACCTAAAGTCACATGCAATTGATGAACATGCACTGTATGTCGCTATTGATTTGGAAATATCCTAACATACTGAAGATGTGCTTCAACAAATGCATGGCCTATGCATTGCTAGCATGGCTAGTAATTAGCAGTCAAATAGCAAAGATAGTTGATGCTGGCCTTCAATCACTGTTTCAGCTTTCATATCTCAATACAAATCTCTCATTAGATCAAATATCTTTCCCCCAGGAGACGACTCAGAAACACAACAACCTGCTGGATAACTTGAAAAGCTGGACACAGCAACAGAAAATGCAGCTGGAAAGTCAGAACCAGAAACTGACAGAGTTACAAGAACAAACAAATGTGAGTAAGCTTCAGTTTTCTGTTTTTTCCCTCCACGGTTCACTAAAAGAAGCTATGTGAACAGTAACTGGCAGAACTGGTAACTCATGTCAGCGCTTGTTTCTCTTTTCAGTTTGTGTCATAACATCTGACAGCGCTCCTGTACATCAAGGGGACAATCACTAAAGACTCTTCAAAAACACTCCCAGCATGCCGTCCAAAACATATAGCTTCACCAAATACATACACACACTTTCAAAAAACACCAAAACAATGAAATGTAAATAGATGTCTTTGCCTTTGTACCCAGGACATTGTTTTAAAGTATATTATTTGTTTTCTAACTTATAATAAATTAAAGATTTTTAAATAAAAGATTGTGGTTTGTTGTTTTATTATTTCTACATCTGTATAAAAATGGCCAAGAAGGAGAAACAAGCTTACTATATACAGTATTAACTGTAGTAAGGCATTTAATAAAATATAATGGTTTACGAAGCACACAATGATCTTCAAAACACCTTATTCCAACCCATTCCTGAAGTAAATGCTGATAAAAAATAAACATGTTCAATTGATTTTATAAACTGATTGACAATTAGTATAGAATAATGTGCAAAAGCAGAGCAAACTACACAAGCTTGGGGCAAATTACACCTCAAGCCTAGTTCCAGTAATAAATGTATTAGGACTATTATGTAAAAATGTACAATAAATATGCAATGTCTGATTAAGATGCTGGATGCTACACATGCAATGTGATGAAGAAGGTGGTGTACAGATTGAACATGTATACATGACTCAAGTTTACACCCTAAAAATGAATGGATTAAGTTTGCGGAGTAATACAATTCTTTTAACAGCAGATAATAACAATATTTTGCAATACAATGTAAAGGCAAACTGTAAATTCATACTAAATTGGTTGAATCCTGTACTATCTGTTCTAAAATAAAGACATTTTAATTATATTTACAGGGGTGTAACTTCAAAAATTTTGATAACTCTATGTGCACTGTTGTAATGGAACAATACATCATGGAGACGAGCAATTAGTTTACCTTAGTCTAATTCATAAATGTTCAAGAACATGAAAAAAGGAACCTTTTTTCATGCTAATTTGATTTTACTGTAAGAACTAGAGGTGGGCAAAGTACTCACATTCATTACTTGTGAAAGTACAGATACCACTGGTCACTGGTTACTCCAATACAAGTGAAAGTCATACAGTCAAATTTTTACTTAAGTTAAAGTACAGAAGAACTTGCTTTTAAAAATATTTCACCGCATTGTTGCATTATTGGCATAACACATACAATACCTAATGCCTCTGACTAGCTTGTAGAACCTCTAGAATTAGTTTTTTGTAATTGTAATTCTATACAACTCTATGAAATAGCATGGAAGTTGCTCTGACACAATATCCCCTGTAGTCCTACAAGCAAGTAATGCGTATCTTAATCAAGTTGAGAGTGAAACTGCTGTAAATGCAACTTAGCACCAAAAAACCAAAAAATTAGCCTTGCATACGCACACACATACACAAATGGACTAATTACATGTCCTGTCATTCTACATGTGTTTTGAGTTATGAAGGCTGTGCTTTTTAGCCTAGAGTAGAGAGAGTGTGTGAGTAAGAGTGTGCACGTGAGAGAGTGAATGTGAGAGAGTGACAGAGAGGTCGAATGTGTTATGGGATCTTTCGGAACCGTACAGCATCATTAAAATATAAACGTTTTATCAAGATATGGTCATGGGTGCGAAAATGGCATTGCAGAAAACCTCAGATGTGACGTTACTCTACTGATACTTACAGCCGGTCATCCGTGAAAAAATTAATCACATTTCAGAAGAGGGGGAATAACATCCACTTTCAGAATTAAAAGTAACAAGTAACGAGACCCTTGATAAAAATGTAGTGAAGTGAAAGTTAAAAAAAAATAAAAAATACTACTCAAGTGAAGTACAAAAACTCTACTTAAGTACAGAACTCTACTGTACTTACAGATACAATGAAGTAGTGGTGGTGGCCTAGGGGTAGGATACTTGCCTCTGGACCAAGAGGTCATGGGTTCGAATCCTACCTTCAGCACACCACCACTGGGTCCCTGACCAGTGGGTCCCCAAGACCCTCAACCCCAAGTTGCTCCAGGGAGGGTCTGTCCCCTGTAGTTTATCATGTAAATATCATTACTGTCCACAACTGGAAAGAACATCAAATTATGAAATCATTATCATGAACTGTTTCAAACTCAACGGTGGGCCAAGTGTACTTATCCATGCCTTTTTTACCTTATTCAGTAAAACGATTAACTAGATTTTTTTTTGAAGGACAAACACTCAACAGTCCTAAAACAATAGTAAGAAAATGTAAAAAATATTAACTTCAAGTATTTGTGCTAAGCTGAATTGTGCTGTGGAAATATCAAAATACCATCAAAACATTTTTGCATATTATCCAAATCCAGGCCTGTGACGTCCAGTCACAAAAGTGACAAGCTGAGCTGTCCTGTCCTGTCCTGTCGGCTGGCTGGTGAAACCACTGGCTGCTGCACATAGCAGGATGTCCCGATTGGAGTCCAGATGCATCGGGTCCTGCCATGCCAGAGGTGGAGATACCTTTGTGGCCGTAATAGGGAGTGACCCTCACCCAGAGTGAGGGGGAAGAGCCCAGAATCTGACACTGTGATCAAAGACACCATGTTATGCCCTGTTGCTCTTATGGAGCCATGTTTTGTGTCACTCATTATAACCCCTGTGTGCTTCGGAACTTCCTGCATCTGCGTCCTCCTTCACCACAGCAGACATGACAAGGCCATTATTAATTTGTTTTGTCTCCAAGTATTACTGTATAAAACATACTTTTGTGCTTTCAATCAGAATCACATATGGAAGCCAGAAACAGCATACTAGAGCAGAAGTCCCCAACCATCAGGTCACAGACTGGTATCAGGACATGAATACCGGGCCAGAATGAAAAAAATGTCTGAAAAATGCCCATCTCAGTAATGTGATACAGTACATCAAAAATGAGTAAAAAACAAACGCACTTTGGGGAGCTTCTTTGTATTTTTACGCACTTTCTTTTTAGTTGTATCTATACCGGTCCGTGAAAATATTGTTTTACATGTTGGGGACCGCTGTACTAGAGCACACTCCAGGGCTAATAAACATTAGTAGTAGGGCTGCAACAACTAATCGATAAAATCGATAATAATCGATGATGAAATTCGTTGTCAACGAATGCCGTTATCGATTAGTTGGGCTGCTCACGTTACTGAGGAGCGCGACCACAAGATGCACAAAT
>JBBPDE010000140.1:5838147-5851445 GCA_037974605.1 Nannopetersius ansorgii
ACATACATACATACATACATACATACATACATACATACATACATACATACATACATACATACATACATACATACAATAAGCAGACCAAAAGTATACATATCCACAATATGCAAGTTCAAAAAATATAGGGTGAATACAGCAATATAAGAAGGCTATGGTTAACGTATGCAAACGGATTCTATAAAAAGGTATACAAGTATTAGAATGCATTTTAAAAGGTGCAAAAAATGATTTGCCACAGAACAATTTGTTGGGTGAATTATTACACATGACCAGACTGTCTTAAAACACCCTCACCTGGTCATCCTGCCGCTCGGCAGCGGCAGCTTCATCCAGTTCAAATGTCTGCTTGACCAGGCCTCTCTGCCTCTCCCTCTGCCGCTCTGTGTTGTGAGGAGTCTGCATGGTGCTGTAGTGCTGATACCTGACAATATAATTTAACTTATAAAACCCATAGACAGAAATTTAGTTTTCTACATGCCTCCACTGTCCATGACCAGATGTGCTGACACTGTTTTACTGTTTGTTAGAATGTTCGCATTCGATTTGCATTACTCTTTCAATAGATCCAGATCACTTTACTCACTTCCTCTGTATAATGAGCCAGTCATCTGTGTATACCCCCAGTGCATCTCTGACTCTCGGATCCATTGTACTGCAAAGCAAAGCAACACTGTGTCAGAGGTATGATGCAAGTATGAAACACCAGTTAAGCTCTTTAATATGGTTATAAGCAGGACAGAAGAGTTTATCCACAATCAGCAGATTATCTGCTTCCCTGTAGTGGAACAAGGAGGTTATTCTGAACAAGTACAGAGCTTACGAGTGTGTGTAATAAAGAAGAGGGCTCACCCTTCCTCAGGTAGGGCTGGCTCCAGTGTAGTACATTCTCTTTCCTGCAGTATGAGCTCCAGGTCATCATTAGGGAATTCCAGTAGTTGTCGGAGAGGGCCAGGCTCAGGGCTGGGGGCATGGCTGCTCACATATTCCTCATAGTCTACCGGCTCCACTACCTCTGTAAGGGGCACCTAAAATACACATGGGGTCAAGAATGCTAAGAAAGCTAGGGTTGAATACAACATGTTTCGATAATTGATCAGCACACAGACTACTACTGAACTTATCTTCCCTTACATTTTTCCCATCATGGTCTGGTCAGGTTGTCCTCATTTTTTATACAAATGCCTGTTCTTACATGTCTTATGTTTTTACAGTATACAAACTTCTCCATTTTAATTCTACCATTTTAAGTATTTAGTTTTTAAAGCAACCTGAAGCTATCTAGACCATCTGGATAAAAGCTCTAATTGTTATTACACATCACTTACACCACATCTACAGTCTAAGGAACCGATGATGGAAGCCTACAGGTGTGACTAATAATTACAAAAACTATATTTCACACAAAAATCTGTAAGGCATAAGAAATAAGGGTAGTGAACTTTTGAGGGCAGAAGAGAAAGTGATTGTGGTTTGTGACAGCTACCACTTCCCTATCTTGCCATTGTTCATAAAGCTCCTGACCTTGTTTTCACAAGTTAAATGCCAGGAGATTGGTCCAGAGTGGTGCGAGCAACTCCCTGACATCATGATTTGCAATATCAGATTATGCTTGTTAAGCGTCCTTTCATCCAAAGTTTCTTTCAAAGCAAACACTACAACTATGTTTCCAAAGTATCCAGCAACAGACACAAACACACACACAGAAAAAAACTCACCGGTTGGTGGGCCCCAGCTCGTTTTTTGGACAGTTGAGGGGAGCCATACTCCCTAGATACCTGCTTCCTGACTTCAGCAGCTACCGTCCTTAGGGTAAATGAGAGAGAGAGAGAGAGATTTTTTCCAAACCGCACTGTATGTACATTGTTTAAACAGCAGCTTAAATAATTATTATAGCAAGAGCCACAGCCAACTCTATGAAACAAACAACTAGAAATCAAGACCAAAACATAGGCAATAAACTGTGAGATGAATTTGTAGTAGGTTAAATCCTGCCAACTAGTATACAGCAGCTATGATTAAAGCACCAAAACTGAGGCTTCTGATTCCTGTCAAAAAAACAGGCATGATGCCACAGCTATTTCCACTTATGACCCAACAGTAAAGGAGCAGGCTCAGCTCCCCAACAAAGCCCCAGCCACCCCCGCACCCTCCTGGTCCTTTCAAAGACAGCGTGCAGCTGCTCCCTCACAAACTGGCTCAGTTGTTCAAAGTCATACAAGTGTACACACACACACACACACACACACACACACACACACACACACACACACACACACACACAAACACACAGCTGCCAGGGTTCCAGATTTCCCCTTTGACACTCCCTATGATGAACCCCGGCTGCTTCTCTTTATGCCCACTGCTTGTTCTGTATGGCAGCCCAGTAAACTAACAGCCGCAAAACAAAGCTTTCCATCCAGCACTTCCTTAAAGGAACATTTTTGCGAAAGCAATCAGTTTAGCAAAATCAAATGTACAATATTCCCACTACACCAAACACAGCTTACCAACCAAGATTGGTTTCCTGTATGATGCCTGCTTTTAGTTTTGCACCAGAGTAAGGAGACCAATGTAGTTAACAAGTAATAAAATCTACACTGGTCAAAGAAAACGCCTGAAACCTCACACTCTTGTCTCAAATCATGCTGAGAAGTTAAGAAATCTCAAACAGAATTGTTCAACTCATTTCCAAAATTAGTTAACATATCTATAAAATGAATGAAAACAGACGCAAAACAAAGCTTTTTGGAATACTTCTGTTTTATCTATGCAAGATCCCTTTGACCACTTTTGTAAGCTACATTAGCCTTGCAGTTCCCGTGCAAAACTAGCATAGGTAAATTTAGGACAGATGTCTTAGGCAAGCAACAGAATTTGGGGTAAAGGCTAAGTTTTCATTTCTTTACTTTTGGACACTGGACACAAAGGTCACTCAAGACAAGGCCACTTAACACAACCCAATGGAGTACAGGCCTGTGGACCGGATAAGGAACCTCCCCTTGGGGTCAACATTACAGCAGCTGGCCACAACTGACTTCCTGAGATAATGAATCGGTGGTCAGAAAGCATCTTATAGAAGTCAAACAGAGTATGGGACTCTGCTGAGCTCATCTGTAATGTGAAAACTCGACATACGCCAAGTGTTTATGGGCATAAAGCCGAAGCAGTACATCTACAACAAGCAAGATCCAAAGTGTTCTGCGCTACAGAAACGCATCAAGCAAAGGGTCTTCAAGTTTCTGTCTAAAGAACAATATGGGAAAACGTACACATATGTACATATGTGAGGGCTGGACATTTAGTGGAAATCCACTTCCCACTTCAAGAGGAAAAAGGGAAACTTGTGTGCACTGAGAGCAATAGCCGGAATGGACCACACACCCTTTCCTGTATCCTGCCCTCAAACAACAATGAAAGAAAGGTATGTGCAGTTTTGCAGGAGAAAACAAATATGGTTATAATGATTATGCTTTATAAGACACAGGTTTTATTACCACTGTTGTGAAATGCCAGCTTTACCCTAGAGCAAAGTTGTACCTAGTGTATAGTGTACATATATATATGTGTGTGTGTGTGTGTGTGTGTATGTATGAATATACGTAGGCACTAAAAAGAAAACATAAATAAACTGTCAGCTCTGAAATGTTCAGTGAGACCTCATGTTGCAGCTCATGTTGTTTCACCTGCTTGAAGTGACTCTGCAGTCTCATAGTGCTGCACTCCCACAGACACTGGTGGACAGCATTGCTGTCAGAAGGACAGGTATAAAGAGTGCTACACATTACAACTAGGAATACACAACCTAAGAACAAAACACAAAGTTCAAACTAAGCAGATGGAGACCTTACATTTCCTTGTTCTCTTCTGTGAATACAACTGAAAGAGCTGATACCGTGATGACTACATGAAACCTGAGCTGAGCATAAGACCTGTGTGGGAGAGACATGCCGAAGTTTTTGTTTATTTTCTCAGCTAACGAGTGGACAAAACATATTTCGCCTGGTTCTAAAACCGTAAACAAATGTTCAATGTGAGGCAAATCTTCATATGATTCGCTACAGTTAGTCTATTAGCTAAATTAGCTAATCCAATCCAGGCAGAAATCGATATCCTGCATGGCCGCCTGAACTTTCAGTTCTATTACGGGACTGTGAAGGGTTAATATTGCTGATAAGGGCTCACCCTTAGCGAGAGGTATTTGTTCCCTTTGTGGAAAAACGCTAGTAGTTGGAGCAGAGCTCATTTTAAGTTTATGTGAGGGTCATTTTCCAGAGACGTAAACAAAAGGCTCAGCCCGAGTCCATGGCAACCGGTGCAGGCGGGTCTCCTCTTCAGAGCTTGAGGAGCAGGACGAGGACAATCCGCCACCTTGCCGTGCAGCTCTCATTCACACACACACTAACCCACACAATCCCACACATCGACAGCCTGTACAGACCTGTTAATCTTGTGAGCAAATGCTCTCCGCTCGCTCGCTAGACTGGCCATCCCAGTCGAGCCTCCAGCTCTGCAGCCCGAAACTCTCTTCTCGTAACTTGGCTTGTTATTTGTGTGCGCTACTTTGGACCATCGCTTCCTTGTGGCCAGATCCAGGACGTGCTGCTTCCTCCTAGCGGTCAGGGGCCAGCATGGCCGGGCTCCACTCCCTAGCCACCCCGACACGGGAACACCTGAGCTCTCTACTCTCAGCTCTGACCGAGAGAGGTCGCTTCACTATCCGAGAGGAACTGAGATCACCTCGACGAGAGGAGGATGGTCTTCACTGTGCAGAGAGGAAGCAGCAGTAGCCACAGTAAAAGCTTCTCTAAGTTCACCAACACATTTAGGATTATGATATTGGGTGTATGAAACCATTAGGATTATGATATTGGGTGTATGAGACCACATGGACAAAAGTATTGGGACACATGAGTTTTCCAAGGTTGGAGCAAGGCCCCTCCTTTCAGCTCAGGTTCAACGCTTTAGCATACGTCTTGGTCCCTGTTGATGTAACAGTCAAGCATCCCACTATTCTTGTCCATACGGTGTATTTATGACATTGATATTAAGTGTTTACTTAAAGTTTACTGCAATGTTAAAAAAATATAATCTATTTACTTACTTATTTACTTATTATTATATTGGGTCTTTGTGTTTCTCTCCACCAAAAAAAATTATAATAATTTTTTCTATGGAAATGTGGCTGAATTTAAATTGATTTCTATGTTTCAAAATGAGTCAATTATAATTTTCCTAATAATTTAGCACTTAAATGTAAGAAAATGTATATATTGCCACGGGAAAAAGCTGTGATGTCCGGGCCTACGCATCCTTCTCCTTGTGCACATAGACATATATATGTCTATGCTTGTGCAGGGTTTATGTTTGGACGTGGTGCGTAGCAACCCAGCAGGAGGACCAGGGGGCGTGGCGGACAAGGCCCGGACGTCACAAAAGTAAAAAATAATGCGGAGGATTTCAGCTAGTGCGGGGTTTCAGCGAGCAATTCAGTTCGGGTTCTCCGAAAAAATCTGCGTTGGACTGAAACCGCGACTGCTGATCCGCGTTAAAGTGGGGATTTACAGTATTTCGTCTCACTGTGTACTTAATGTGCATGACTGGGATGACAATAAAGCTTTACTTGACTTGAGTTGATGTGAAACATTGCTTTCTGGTCTTGAGCAGCACTAAGTTCAACTAACCGTTTCCGGTGACTGTTGATCAGTCTTTCATGTAAGCTTAGATGAATCTTTAGCTTTTGGCCATTCCTACACACAAAACAGCTTAAACTCTGGAATGTTGCTTAAGGTCCTTCCCCAACATTTCTATTGGGTGAAGATCAGAACTTAGTCTTGGCCACTCCAAAACATTAATTTCTTTCTTCTTGTCTTGGTGCATGACCCATTTTCTCAAGATTCAGTTCACAGACAGATGTCTTGGAATGTTGCTGATGTAATTCATAATTCATTGTTCCATGAGGGATGACAAGCCATCCTATTCCAAATGCGGCAAAACAGGCCCAAAAGATTAGAGATAAGATAAACCTTAGTCCCAAAAGGTTGTGGACAGTACAAAAGTAAGAGCAGCAAAAAAAAAACCTATAGAATAAAGCTATACACAACAGTAGGGTCTGGAAGAGCACACTATACAAATAATACAAAATATAAACATACTACCACCAACATGTTTTACAGATAGGCAAAGGCTCTTATGCTGGAATGTTTTTCTTTCTCCTAATATAATGCTCCTCATTGAAACCAAAAAGTTATTTTAGTCTTATCCATCCACACAGCATTTTTCTAGAAGCCCTCTGACTTGTCCATGTGATTTAAAGCAAACTGTAGACATACAATTTTCTTTGTACCTTTCTTCTTGCAACCCCTGCCATGTACACTATTGCTGTTCAGTGTTCTTCTGATGATGAACTTATGGATATGAGAAAGGACTTCAGTTGCTTAGATGTTTGTAGACTATTACACATGTTGCTGTTGGAATGCTCTTTGTTGGTCGGCCTCTCCGATGGAGGCTCACGATGGTCGTTAATATTCTTCACTTATACATATAAGTTTCAGTTATACATACAAATAGTCTGACTGTTGATCAGTGAAGTCCAAACTCTTTATAGGTGAATATTAACAACTTTTTAAAGAAATCTTCAGAAATTTATCTATGTCAAATGTGTTGTGAATATCAGATTTTGATAGAGCCCTGTTCTATTCACATCTGATTGCCATCCCATTGATTGATTACACCTGACTCAAATTAACTGCTAAAAGTACTCACACATATGTGATATTGGATCAAATATAATATTTTTCATTGGGTTCTACCTTTGAGACTTGCATGAAATCTGATTACCGTTTAGGTCATATATAAGCAGAAATATAAGCAAAATACATGATCTCTGTTCTGATTAGGCTGTCCTGTATTAGGCTTCACTCAGAAAGCATCTCAGACTGAAACACTGATTTAATGTTGTGATATATATATAATTGTGCCCACATTTCTGTTAATGACATTGTTTTGTTTGGATATCCATCATTCGTCATGTTTTTCAGCCTTTAAGAGAACAGACAAGATAAACACACTACAGTTACTGTTAAACATCACTGTATGATAAATGGAGAACAGAAAAAATATTCAGACTCTGTACAGAGAGTAAAGAAAGTAACAATGCCTAACAATGTCAAAGGATGTGTGTAAAGTTGATATCTACACAGAAAATATATTAAATAACAAAAACAAATATTTTTTCCCTTCATTGTTGTCCGGGCCATGGGTCATGTGGGTGGACGGCCAGTAGGGGGCGTCCTTATTTCTGTTATGTTTGGGGTTTTGAGTTCAGCTGGGTCATTCAAGTTTCGTTAATTATAAGTTACAGCTGTTCTGCATTTGTGTTATGTGCAAGCGTTTGTTGATTGGTGTTTGGGGTTGTGGGTTTTGTATTTTAGTTGGTGTATGACCCATGTTGTCGGTCAACCCTCATGCTTCCCCTTTCCTGAACTTAAGGGAATTCTTGTCACCTTTTGTTAAATGTACCAGTGAATTTGAGTCTGGCTCTCATGCCAGTTTTGGATTTGGAGAAAATAAAGATGCAACACGTCAAATGGTATGTTTGTGCATGTTTCATGTGCCTGGAGCAGGAGAGAGAGAGGGCACGACGTGACAATTGTATGTGCTTTTAAGCGATTCTCACTGACTGCCAGATTACAGGCAAGAGGTTTGGGACAAATTTGGATAAAAAAAAACTAAACAATAAGAAATATTTAAATAAAACTGACTTGTTGAAGAATGCTTGAGATCATTATCCACTTGTCCAATGATACTGAAGCCAGAAGGAATTATGTGACATTAAAGAACTGTGTCATTCATTTCTTTTTTCATGATCCAGCACAAAGTGAATGTCAGTGCACTAAAGACAGACTTGATGTCTTTTCCAAAACCATCTCTTTGAGCCTATGTGGCTACATTATGTTCTACTACAGACTATAAAATATTGAAAAAATATTTTTTTTTCAATATTTTTAAATATTTCTAATGTTTTCATGTTATAAAAAGGTGGGCCCAAACATCTGGCTTGTAGTGTATATAGTCATCTTTAAGTTGTTTAAAACAGTTCAAACTGAACGAATTACTTTCAGTGTAAAGGGTCACCTGATGAATCACACAAATGACAAAAAATGTATATGAATAACCAGCACTCTTTGGCCACCAGAGGGTAGTATACATACACTACAAGTGTTTGGAACGCTATGAAAAGGCGGTGTCCAGTCATGATTCAACCTAACTGCTGATTGTCCTGTGGATTGTCCAGATTTCAAAACTAGAGATCCCACAGATTCCCGTTTACCAATAAGATTAATGATCTTTAGTAACAGTAACAAATCCACTAATACAGGAAATGCATGCTCAAACACTTCTATAGGACAGTGCTGTGGTCATCCATTTTACCATTGTTTGAGTCATGTAAATTATACAATAACCCAAAACAAAACAAATTCTTCCTCACTCCTACAAATATGATTACTGTGTAAATAACCCTTTTTAATTTAACACACATGCCTTGTAAAAAACAAGATGTGCAGGGGGACATTTATTGACCTTGATGTTTGTGAGCCAGGAGGGGCATTTGTGAGCTGATAGCGAAACCTTTCTTGCTTTCTATTTTTCCTTCCTGTAAGAGGCTCCCTTCCCCCCACGCTTGCTGGAGTATGACCACACAGCGCTGGCAGTCCCCTCCCTACAGCTCAGCTCAGCTCAGCAGCCTGGCCCATTAATTCAGCACCACGGAGAGCTGCTACTGCTGCTGCAGGTAGCCCACTCTTACTGTAGTAGCACTAGCCTAAAGGAATGTGTGTACATGCTTGTTTTCAAACATTTTCAGGACAAAAATATGCCCCGACTGCATAAGGAAACCAGAGAAAACAGGAATTATCTACAATGCAAGGATTCGGATTTTATCCCCGGTTCTTTTCCTCATTGCTTAAATATGAAATGATAAAACCATTTGTTTTTGTTTACTGAACTTAAGGTTAGGGTTAGATTTTGGACCATACACTTGTAGAGTTAAATATATGTCATGTCTATGGAACAAATGTATGTGTGTGCTTCAGGTACTTGAGGCACACAGATAGTCTCACTTGGGTGTTATTAGTATGTCTGAAAGCGTCTCGTCTCCTAGAGCGAAGGGGTGAGGGGAGAGAAAAGGAGAGAGGCCTGCCATCTTTTGGAGAATTTTCATATATATTTCCCCCCTCCCCACAGGCTAGAGTCTGGACCAGAGAGCACATTAATGAAGATAGATGAATCTCTCTTCTTCCATCTCCACCTCTCCTCTCCCTAAATACAGCGCAATGCCTTGACCTAATGTAAAAGACCTCAGCATCACCCTCAGAGCAGGAGCAGCTTGGAATAAATCCCCATTCCTCTTTGCAGGGTGCTGCATTCTGGTGCTATGACATTAGGTGTGATTTTTGCCTCCGACTTATTGAGATTCATGCAACGTCTGCATTCTCAGTAATAGAATATCAAAGATTGTGATTTTGAAGGATGGCCCGTGTACTCAACCAGGAAGGGACCGCGTTGGAGATGTAATGGATTCTTATTGTAGCTATTACGTTAGGGACATCACCGCATTGCGGCTATACGAAAAAGCATATACATATAGTCAGGGTTCTTTGACACACTAGCTTAGAGAGAAATGCTACTAAACCTGCCCCTTGTATCTGTACGCCCAGCATATTCTGTTTAGAGAAACATGTCAGGTACACATTAACCCCACAAAAGCCTAATGGAATTGGCTGGATGCATGCAGATAGCATACATCACATCCTGCCATCTCTTTCTCCAGAGCTTTCCTCCAGCCTCTGTTCTCCTCTCTTCTCCTATGAAGGCAAAGCTTTTGGTTCCTCGACCAGCAGCACTATTGTTCCAGTGCCCCTCCCCCTTCCCATCATACAGGCAGGAGAGCAACCCCCCATCCCTGCCGCATCACGAAAGAACAAAAGCAAGAGTGTCAGACACCACCCTCCAGATCCCTTTCACACCCCAGCCCCCACCTCCCTTACTCCCCTCCAGATGGGGCTGCCTTTTTCTTTTTTCCCTTTTTTATTTCAGGGTCCCTTTGAACCCCCCCAGAGTCCTCCAAAATGGATGTGGCCCCCTCCTTCCCCACTCCTCAGCTGCCCGTCATCCACCTGCTCTCTCGCCACGCGCCCTGTCCACCCCCCATTACACCCCCACCCCCATCCCTTCCCCGCCGAGCTCAAATCATTAACTGCTTGCTTGCTGGGGCCTAGCTCGCTCAAGGATGTGGCTTTTAGCAGCAACAACAGCCAGAATGAAAATAATCATATGCATACATTTTAAAACACCTTGCAATGAGACAGAGAAATAATTCAATTAAATAGATGACCAGTATAGCACAGAGGACAATGGCACAATGGCACTTGCGGATAAGACTTTAGTGACAACATAATACAAACTCATGTAGTAAAAAGTAGTAACAGCTTTAGGAAAATAATCACACATTAAAAAAGATTGTAAGCAAAGAAGATGGGGCGAGGGACCTTCCTGAAAGAGTGCTTATGATTTAAAAAGAAAAACAGAGAAAGTCTGTGAGATAGTGTGACTTGTGGACAAAGTTGTAGAACAAGAAATGTATTTTATATTTAGTACAAAAATGGTTCTATGACACTTAACAATAGTGGAACCATTTTTGAGGTAATACAGAACCATTTTCATCACAGAGAACAACCATTTACCAGGCAAAAACCATTTAAACATTCACACGGTTCACCATTTAACTATAAAAAGAACCTTTTAAAGCCTCGTTCTTTATGTCACCACTACCTTTCCTTAAGAACTCTTGAAGAACCACTTTTTAAGGGTGTGACTTTACAAGGAGGAAAAAATATTGCTCATTCTATTGTATATTAATGAAAAAATATTTTAGTTAACATAATTTGCATAATTTGTACATACTGTGAAATGTTAACACAACAAAAAGACCAGCTGGTGTTTCTAAATGGGTGAAAAACTGAAAAAGAGGTAAAAAGGCTTTGTTATGATAGTGAGGATATGTTAAATGTCAAATGTAAATGTGGGAATAGCTTAGAAAAACACATTTCAGCGAATATGACAACAGAACCTCCTGAAAGAAGGCTTGTAAATAAATCACTGAGATCCTTGCTGTAATACTCCTGCATATACACCACCAATCAACATGTGTTTTGAGGCAAGCACGCTTCTGTTATAAATCAGAGCCAATTTTAGTCATTCATCATTTGAGCCAGTGCAACAGCGAACCACTCCACTTGAAGATTATACTGATGTCTGCTGAAGCACAAGGAGGAGTATGGGGAGGAGGCAGATGCTCATTTGATGGTGCAGCTCTGAGAGCAGCATCACCTCCTCGGGACAGCAAAGGCTGTGGACACCCCTCCCCCTTTCTTGACCACCCCTGCGCCTCTAGGGAGCAGGGGAAAGAGGACCAGGACCCGGACAGGCATCTGTCGCCGGACAGCTGCTGGTCACTTAATGGAATTTGTACTGTTCTTGATGAGCCGGGGGCAGGGCTAATTGACCGCTGAATGTGTTAAAATCTGGTAAATCAATCCACAAGCCTAAATCCATACTGTCACTCTATCCGCTACTGTTACAGTTACACTCTCTGTAGGAGAAGACTAGAGCTTTGGTGGCTGATAAAGGCTGATAAAGGGGCTCAGTATTACTGTACATAAACCCAAAGATCTTAAAGATCTTAAACCATCTGAAGTCAGAGTTGCTACAACTGAGAACAAAAGCCTATAATTTCTATTTAAAACCTCAGCAATGCATTTAAAAAAGTTATTATAAAAACTAGTTTTGCATGAAGATAAAGCATATTTTTTACATCATCTCCAGCTACAAATGACTGTAGCCCACTGAACAAGTAATTTTCTTAGAAATGCTTTGGTTATTTTGTTTGGAATTCCAGTTGCTTTTTTTGCAGTTAAGTTTTTGCATGTTGTGTGATTACACTAGTGCACTGGCTAACTGTTACTATTATTTTAGCTTTGCATTCATAGGGGTGGTGTTATAAGCTTATTGTTTTTGCTCTTTTGTGCTTTATTGTCACCATTTGCACTGAACATTCATAAATAAAATATTTAAACCTGTCCATAATGTAAACAACTAGCCAGACAATGTTATTATGTATTAATAGAATATTGAAACTACAAAAAAAAATTTTAAGGTTTAAAGCCAGGAAAGATCTTCTACAATAAAACCAGAACACCATCCCAGGCCTTGAAACATCACAAAGGAGGAAACTAAATTTGCCATTTGTCGCTCTGATTATGCAGGCCATTCAAAGCTAGCAGTAATGTGTTGAATTATGAATCAAGGCCAGTTTGTTCAAGTTGACTTTGGATGAGTAGCTTTTTGAGTTTTCATGCAAGAGCCTGTATACTGTGGACTGGGACTTCCCTATTCTTATTCAAGGGGAATTCCACTTTCACTTCTGGATTCTTAAAAGGTACTTTCTGCAAGGCATTCAGTCTCTACAATTCACAGACATTATGTGTTTATAATAACAGAGTTGTGTTACAACACAAATTTGTGTCAGGTCACAAGAACACAGCCTCTGTTAACAGACTGGTTGGATTAAAAGTAAGCCAATATTCATTGTCCTGAAAGGGACACACTGATGTGTTAAAAGATAACACACTATATATAGTTTTATTCCAGTGTTTTAAATAATTTATGATAATTTATGAACTGATTGGTTGGTGCTGTTTACAAAAGACTCAGAACTGATTGTGTTTAATTACAAATAAACAAACAAACAAAAACATAGTCCTGCATCTACTTTTCACACCTCTTTTTTGTGGTTCTTAAAAAGAAGGTCTGCCCATGCACTTCTGTATTTCACCAAAAGTCCCCTCTCTGATTTCTTTTCTTACTCTGACCAACAGGAAGTAATCAAACCCCTGCTCACCAAGCCTGGAGTTTCAAGCACCCCGAATCAATGAGCAGAAAGAGAAGAGGGCTTGGGTCCTCCCTCTGCATCTGTCAAGGAACAGGAGAGGGAGGGCCTCACCCGTTGTAGGCTGGGGGGAAAAAGAAAGAAGGGAACAATATCACTCCATCTGTCACGAGCTGCCTCATCTCTGTTCAGAAAAAATATGGCTCCCGATTAAATCAAACCCCATTTGTGCATGCATCCCATTTGTGTGCTACTAGCCCTGCCCGTGGCCCATAACCAGTGTTGGGCACATTACTTTAAAAAAGTAGTTAGTTATAGTTACTAGTTACTTCTTCCAAAAAGTAACTGA
>JBBPDE010000140.1:5873118-5888721 GCA_037974605.1 Nannopetersius ansorgii
ACACACACACACACACACACACACACACACACACACACATACACACACACACACACACACACACACACACACACACAAAAGAGAGACACATGTGTGCAGTACTCTCAATCCATCGCCTGAGGGCTCTGGAACCACTGCGTCAGAGTGCTTGGTGAGTTCTGCCTGTTGATTGGCTGCATCCAAGACCCTTGTAGAGCTCCTTCTAGTGGCTGCACAGGCTGCATGTTAAGTGAAAACCCTGTTCTATGGTTTGTCAGATCTTGCCACTAATGTCTCCACCTCCCTCACTCTCCCTCTTGCATTGCAGACTCGACAATTTACTAAACGCCACCTACGGAGTCAAGAGGTAATTTCCGAAAAAGGTGTCTTTTCAAAAGCATCCATGCCTAAAACAACCTCAAACAAAGTGCCCGGAATACCCCCTGCTGACTTAACCTTAAAATTAGAAAGGCAGTTTGAAAGGCGGCATCCATTTCCATAGTTGATGTGAGCTTAAAAACTAAACACGTTAAGTGAAATACTACATTGTCGCACAGCAGGACATTCTGGCATGGCTTTGTTGAACCTTTTTGTTCTTTTGGTTGATTACTTGATTGAACTGATTTGTATGTATTTATTTATTGAACTAACATTTTTTTTTTCAGTTTCGGTTGCTTTAATGTCTTTTTTTCCACCAGCATGGACATACCAGATTCCGTTTACGTCTCTTCTGTTCACTCCAATCTTTTGCGTTGATTTATTTCTTATTTGCTTTCATCCCTCTCTAGGTTTCTGTGTTTTTGCTAAATATTGTGAGGTTTCTTTTGGACATTGTGATTCCTGTGTCCTATTTCTACAGAGGCTTTGGTCACCAAGGAATGTGACTAAAATATGCAGAGAATGTGGGCTAATGTGCGTTAGGGAACAAAGCATTTTGCTGTTCTATTTTTTTCTAGTGTAAGGAGGTAGTTTTGTAACCTGCAGCATTGCCTGCATTGTTTTTATCTGCTTAAGGCTGTGGAGATGAGGATCGGCAGAGGTTCCAAATCAGCAGGGGCATGTTCCTGTGTGTATGCATTTTAAAGTGTGCTGCATGCGGCAAGGAACTTCAGAATGACACCCATGGTAGTTCTCCATCTCTTCTCCCCAGGTTCTCCCCCATCACCATTGACAGCATGACCAGTCTGGCGGGGGTCAACCTGACAGGTCCCACCGGAGCAGGCTGGTGCATCTTTGTCTACAACCTGTCGCCCGAGGCCGACGAAAGTGTCCTGTGGCAGCTCTTTGGGCCCTTTGGCGCTGTGACCAACGTCAAGGTTATCCGTGACTTCACCACCAACAAGTGCAAGGGCTTCGGCTTTGTCACCATGACCAACTACGATGAGGCAGCCATGGCCATTGCCAGCCTCAACGGCTACCGTCTGGGCGACCGCGTGCTGCAGGTGTCCTTCAAGACCAGCAAGCAGCACAAGGCCTGAAGGGGTTAAGGACGGCATGGTCACTAGTGCTCCTTAACTCTGCAAGAGGGGGAGTCTCATAGCTCCCTGCACATTCACTCTACATGGGCCTGGACTGAGTCTCTCTGACACTCATTTAACACACACATACACACATTACACGCACATACACAACACACACATTTAGTCAGTTAAAAAAAAATACAAACACAAGAGTTTTTCTTTTTCTCTTTACACAACATGCTAGTCCTTCCCTACGTTTGCCTGGATTGAATTAGCAACAGTGGGTAGTTGGTCTGTGGGTAGGGGGGGTGGGGGGCCTTTCGCAAGGGAGACAGTTTTAATGAATGTGACAGAGAATGTGTGCTGAGTGCTTTGATTTAATTCAGGCAAATTATGAGAACTGATGAACAAAAAAAAATGATCAAAAAAGTATGTGCAATTTACCCAAACTCTTGCCCCAATAACTCTTCTGTCTTGATGAAGAGGATGTAGTCACTTTTTTACACTTGGGCATTTTGAATCAGTGAGTTTTTTAGATCTAAGAAAAAAAATTAAAAACAGTGTTCTCTTATATATATTATGATATAACTATATATTCAATATTTAAAGTGGTTATAATAGCCAAGTATGTAAGCATTTTCTAGAACTTTGATTACGGTTTCCTGGCTTCACAAAAGGTTGCAGTCTAGCTTTAGGGCACTGTGCCACCCCACTCAAGGTCTGACCCAACAGCCAATTTAACAACATGCGTGATGGCAGACGCAAGGCTAAAGGACAAAAGGAGGGCATCATAGTCACCTCACTACACCGAGACACAAAGTCATCACAAAAACAAACACGAACAAACACATGCATACTTCCACATAAAGAAGTTGCCAAACTTCTTTTAATTACATCACAAAGTAACTTAGAATCTCCCTGTATTTTTCCACCATTTGTTTATAGTTTAGAGTCGATTCAAGAGTTTAGAATTAAGTCTACCACTTACTGCTGCCTATGTTACTTTGAGCTTTGAGCAGAGTTCCCATGCTGATGGCACTTGTGTAATTCTTTTGGAAAAGGCCATGGGTATATCTAGAACAAAACCATCTCGCTCAGTAACCAACCTGACAAGCAAACTCCAAAGCTGAAAAGGTTCCCTGCGAAGGGATTGCTCTACATTAACATCTGGCTGCGACACAACATTTTAAAATTATTGGGTCTGTTTTACAATGTATTTTAAAGAGAAAGTTATTATAGACAAAAGTGTCAAAGGCTGATGGTATGAGATTACAGGGAGAAAGGTTAGTTGGTAGCTGTTCTCCCTTCTTTTCATAATTTCTCTCTCCGACTCACTGCACTTGATCACGCCATCTATTCTTATATCCGAAACTGACAAGCTTTGCGCTTCTATACCAGTCCTCAAATAATTTACAGGGGCAGCCCTAAACATGAGAAAAAAAAAAAAAAAAAGAAAATACACACACAAAGCCCCTGTGCCTACAACATGAGCTAAGATCTTCCATTCCCATGCCCATTTTGAGCCACAGCCACTTGATCAACAGAAATATCACTCTAGATATCTGCCCCCTGCCAAATAATTATTAAAAAAAATATTTGAATAACAATGCCCACTGTCCAAAGCGCTAAAGAAACTACACTGAACAAAACTGTTCCAGGGGAGAGACATTGCTGTAAAAATGAAAGAGAACTTCATTTGACAGAGAAAGGTTTAAAATGTGTGTTCAAATCAAATGACATTTTGCTTTTTCTAAATAACGCTGTGTTAGCCAAAGAGGACACTGATCTCTTTGAAAAAAAAGGATTATGTTAGAGATTAATATATTTTTATATCTACAAAAAAACAAGACCTTGTGCAACATTTTTACAGATTCTTAAGCGTGGAAACCTTTGGAACACACCGCATGGCTTTTTATTTTCCAAGTTTTCAGCTTTGGGGGAGAGAGGGCCTAATTGTCTGCGGTGTATGGGAGGGGATTGAAGTGTTGGGGACTATAACATACAGTATGTGCAGTGAAACCACTACATAATTAAAACACAAAAAAAGCAAACAAGCAAAATGATAAAAAGCCATTAGCAGACAGAGCATTAAGATTTTAAAAAATGGCTTAAAATGTTCCAGTTTCTATTAAAGTTGCATCAAGCATTGCTGCAATGATGGTACAGTGATGCCACATGGACACCATGCGCTAGCTGCAGTCTGCTCCAGAAAAGGCTTGACACCTGTAATTTGACAGCGGCACATTTCTGTTTGAGCATCTTATTTTGGCAATCGAAAAAAATATATAATCCACCATTCATGCTTACCATGTTCAAAGCACCAAAGAATTTGTTGAAATTTGGCTTTTTATAGCTGCACTTAATGTTACTCCTATCTATATACACAATAGCTCACATTAGACTGAACTATAACCTCCAGTCCTTCATATCATCACCATTATGACACATATTCACTGTATTCTATCACACTATTTTTAATCCTTGTATTACTTTTTAAACATATCAGAGTTGATTTAAACATATGTCATGTTCTTATCTTACGATTTTTAATCATGGCGGACCATATCTTTCACTCCTCCTTTGCTCCTTTGCATAATCACTAACCAACTGAGGGGTCAAAGCTTGGTCACTGAAAACATGAGTTTTGCAACAATCAGCAAGGACTTTTTTAGGAAAAGTAAGACAGCTCACACTGTAAAGATCCAAACACATATCAAAGCACCGCTTGACCCCCAAGTTCCACATCATTTGCTCTCTCCTAATGCCCCCTATATTAAAAGATCCAGTTACATTTTCCAATCCTCCAGTCACAAAACGGCTTTTGTATTCATATCACCATACAGATTCACATCCAGTAGTCTTTTATAATGCAAACAATGTATCCTGGACCTCTTTGCCCATTTTCTTGTTGTAGGTGTGCTGATGAAAAAGGCGTGATTACCTTGTAATAATATATCAAGCCTTGGTAGCCTGCCTGATGAGATTTTTGGCCACTCTCTAGTGCTAGTGACATGGGTAGCTAGGGTAGATAAGAGATATTTGGCAACCCAGGGTGATTTTTTTTGTAATGCCCTTGGGAGGACGTAGCTGGACAGGCTTTTTGTGCTGCAGCAGAAAGGCCTTAGTGTCCTCACCTCTGGCCACACACCCAGTGCAAATCCGCCCTTTAGCACTACACACACACACAAACACAAACACAGTGAATCCAGAGAACCTCTCCCCATAGCTACAGTAGAGAGCCAGGGACAATGGCAGGAGACACATGTACTGCACCGCTTGAGCAACAAACAACAATAAGTCGTTTAAAAAGACAAAAAAACTTTCCTATGGAACAGTAAGTGCAATGTGCTTCGTTTTTATATTGACTAAGAACAAAAAGATATATATATTTTTTAAAAAATACGTTAAACATCACTGAAATGGTTTGCGGAAAAGTGAAAGGATCAAATGCAATGAAGTGTTATCTAGCAGCTTAATTCAAGGAATCAAATAAGCACCGAAAGCTCTGATCTCTGATAATGTCCATAATCCCTTCCTCAGCCCCCCAATTACTGCTCTGACCATTCAAGGTAAAACTAAACAGCCGTTTATGGTACTGAAAAGGGCAAATATCAAAGACCGTGAAAGGAATATTGTCTAATATTTCATCAGTTTTAGCCCATGTCGATCAGAATATCATTTTTCCTGTAATTTATTGATTTTCTTTACATATCAGAATCACATGTTAACTTTAGCGTATTTGTGTTGTTGACGTTGCCATAGAGAACACACATGGGTTGAATATTTTCTTTTGTTGCTTCTATTGGGTACACTTTCTTATATTTTTTCCATTATTTAAACTTAGTTGCTGTTCCTACAGTGTATGCAGGTTTTAGAATTAGTTAGATTTTTTTCTTTCAATCAAAATGTGTTCAATTGTGTTTGTAAAAGTCTGTGGTAGCTTTTGTTGCAACATAAATAATTTAAACGGAAAAAAATTCAATATAGCGCCAACGAACTTGTATTATTTGGGCGACTTTAAGCTTGTAGTTTTAACTTATTGTTAACTTAAAAACTATTTATTATCATTATTATGATTATTATTATTGCCTCGTATAAAAGTATGTTTTGTGTATATTTATGGTTTATTTCATTATATTTGCAAGTTGAAAAGAATTTTAATTTTGCCAAAATGTGGTTACACCGTTTTGTTTTTCTTAAAAGGGAACAAATTAAAAAAGAAAAAAAAGCAGCTTTAGAATTACGATTTGGAAAAGTTCTCCATAGGCAAAGAATGCACTGCTATATTAAACTAATTGAAAGTGTAAACATACATGCTGTGTGCTAGATGTTATGCCTTTACTGCCTGTGTTTTGTTTGTCTTGTTAAATGAAAACCTTTTGATTATTTGATCTAATCACAGTCTTGTTTTTTCCAGCCACTTTCAGACCCCTGATTGAGAGAAAACGAGAGGGTGGGCGAAAGGGTGATGAGGCCTTGAAGAAAGGCCTGGGAGAGTAGGTCTGTCTGAGTCAGGTTCTAATGGGGCTCTACCAGCACCTCTCCTTTCTGCTCTGCTTGAGTAACACAAATTGAGATAAGAGAAAGTGAAACTAACACCATCAAATGGGCATCTGGAACCATCCAAATGAGCTGATATTCAACAATCTAGCGGCAGCAGGAGGGATGGGCACTGACAGAGCTACAAAGCTAGAAAAGGGGTCAGTGGTTCCTCTGTTTCTCAACCAATTGTATTTTGTGTCAATTAATTTAGAAGGGATACAGAGTTACTTAGCGATGTTCTTCTTACACCATTTCTCAAGAATGGTACAATAACACAGAAACAAACGATCAAAAGCAAAGCCCCTGACGTCGGTGTCAGAGGGTGACGAGTCAAAATCTCATCCTTCCAAACACGACCAAACGAACAATGTAACAAAGGGGAAAAAATAAAAAACAAATAAACCTTTCAGTTTAGTTTAGGATATTTATTACTGGGATTTCAGCTGAAGACGCTTGAGGACTTTTTCATGGAATTGTTTAATTATTTGTACTTTACATGCCAGAAAAAAATAAAATAAAATTTACGAATTCTAGCGTTCCTGGTTGTTTTTCTGTTCGTCTGTGTTTATGTGGGTGGCTCCAAGAGACTTGAAAAAGGCTCAGCGAAGGAGCAATGACACTCTGTATAATTAACTCTACCACTGACGCCTCTGGAGTGCAGCACTGAATACAACCCACAGAGCAGACTTCTCAGTGCACGGGGTTACAGTCATTACTGACTCTACATAGACTGTCTATAGAATTACCAGTAACAGTACACTTTAAACCAAAAAGCATGGCAAAACTGTGAAAGTCATTTGGTCTTAGTGTTTGAGTGATAAAAGAAACACCAGAGATACCCCAGGAAAAAAAACATAAATAAGAACACAATATGGGCATTCAAATTCAACTTTATTTTCAACAGTACAACTGATGGAATGCAAGTAGAGTTCTTTTCATTTGTAAAAACAAAATTAACTACAAAAACACGTAAACAATCATGAAAGAACTACAGATTTTTACTGAAAAGTGCTCTTAGGCTGATTAGAGTAGACGTGAACCGGATGATGCTGGCGGGGTTACAGTTGCAGGCGTGGTCCCCAAAGAGCAACCTACACAACTGAAAAGGACAGAAGAGAAGTTAGCCACGGCTAGATGGAAGCTGTCACAAAAATATTATGTTAAAATGATCATTTCTGTAAAGGAGACCTTACTTCTTAGTTTAGTTTGATTTTACAAAACACCACTGAACATACTACCAGTGTTAGGCTAAAATATAAAAGAATGGTATCTATGTACATTGTAATCTACATCTTTATGTAACAGATTATGGTGTGCCATCAAGTAACTTTAGTAGCAAATTCAGCTTAGTTTTTCACTGTAGTGATTGTGCATCTTTCTAACACTGACCTTCCTGCCTGCTCCTGTCCTGTCCTCCACCTCAACTCCCTGGGTTTGAGTTCAGATTCATATACAAATCCTTATTAAAATATTTGGGAAATAGCTCACTCAAGATTCAGACCTTGGTCTTAGTTTTCACACAAACTAAACACCAACTTTGGTTACCTAAAGAACCTATTTTTGTAAATGAGGTGTATGAGTATGGGAAAATGTTTATTTTTAAAAACCTCAACAAAGTGTCTAGGCTTTTGGAAGGACCCTTATATCAGTAAATAATAAATTATGTCATGGTTCTTTAGGCCTTTCAAGGATCTTCACACTCCCAAATCACATTTAAATATAAACAGTTACTTAGGATAGTTATGGAACTGCTTAAAGACCCATTTTTGGCCACAAACCTTTATAAGAAACGCTTATGCACATTTCTAAAGTTTGAACATAGTAATGTGAAACATGGCCAAACATGCTGCATGATCTAAGGGTTAAAGAGTGCAATAGTTTATTTCTAAGAGTGTGTCTTCTAGTAGTCCAGTGGCACCATGACAAACTATATAGTTCTGGTGTTCTGATTCTCACCAGTAGATACACAGAGAGCAGGGCTTAGAACTCGTCATGGCCATGCAGCGAGGAGTCCACAGCAGCCGGCTCTTGACACACAGCAGGTGTAGTGAACTCCATCAGGTACTCGCAGCGGCTAGGCTCTGACGTGGAGGTCACTGTGGTCTCCTTCCCACAAGTCAGCTTCACCTGCGCAGAAGTATTTGCCAATACGTAAAGTAGAACCCCACAATAAACCTATATCACTAATGTTCTGGATATTTTACCAGATACTGTACGGCTGGAGCACAATTCATATGCGTCATTAACGGTTTTAAGACAGAGACTAATAGGGCAAACATTTGGAATCAGGCACAATGGTCATCTCTGCTGTCATCTATTAACAATATAAGCAATAAGCTATAAATGAGAGAAACTACAGAGGATCAGCAACATGAATTGTGACATATCCAGGTCAGCATACACAACATAGGCTGTGGTACTTATTTCCAGTTTTTTGCTCAGATTAATCACAGACACGTGTGTGAACAATCAATACCTGTCTTTCTGTGCATAAATTTGTGCCCACTTGGATTACATTTGTGCATCCTGGTAATATCTCTGCAGCCTAACACACAAAAATGACAGCAGCACCAGAGAAGGTGGAGATGGTTACTTACTGTAGTAGACCTGTTAGGACCCTGCCAGCACCCTGTACCATGTTCATACTTCATCACAAGGTACTTATTTTCTTCAGGCCCTGCCCACGTTCCCCATGTTCTAGAGACACATGCACAGGGAGTGAGGCAAAAAAGTGACATTAACTTATTGCTCAACAATTCAAAACGAAAACATGAGAGTGAAACTTTCCTACCCAAGGTTGGTCTCTGAGCCTCCATACTTCGGTTTCTGGGACACGCGGTTAAATGGACATAGTCTGTAGATATACCTACAGAAGAAACAGGAGGACTGTATGTAAGCAAAACTCCACTCCACTCCACATCTACTGTTCTAACAGCAAGAAGAATTTGTGTAACCTACTCGCTAGTGGAGAGCTCATAACACTGGCTGTAAAGATAGGAAAACTCAGCATTGGGTCCAAAATCAAAGGAAATCTCTTTTTCAAGGTTTCTGTTAAAAGAGGTAGAGATACACCAACATTAACCATAGCACTACAGAATTACATTTACACAAAGCAACGAAAATGTTTATATTCTGTTTTGCATGGATTCCGTTTCCAGCATTTATGTACTGACTTTATCTGATCTTCCACATCACGTAGAGATCTCTCAGATTCCTCAAAGTTGTCCCTGGCTTTTTGAGCAGCTGCAGATAACAAAAGACCATTTTTTTTTTAACCTACATTACTTTACTATACAGTACATTACTTGTGAACAATTAAAATTATTTTTATGAAACATAGACACAGTTAGACTCTACTACAAGAAGTTTTGCTGATAAAAAGGAAACAGACCATCAATTAGGGTCTGAGTCGCATCATCATAGGGTGGCATGGCTTCCTCATCCTCATCTTTCGCCTTTGGAGTCCTTGTCGTGGGTGGAGCCTGCACCACAAAATGCAATCCCCTTTACTATCAAAATCAGAGTCTGAATCAGAAAGCTGTATTCATCCCAGAGGAAATTACTATGTTCACAAACGCAGATTACAGAACAGGCAGGGATGACCCTTATATTCACCTTATCAAGGTCTTCTTCAGGATAATCATCATCTTCATCATCATCCTCTTCCTCCTCTTCTGGGATGTCATCATCACTGGCATACGGCTCAGAGTCGTTGTCTGTGAGAGGCTCTTTGCTATCTTCAGGTGGTGTATCCACTGACTCCACAGGCTGTGACTGTAACAGAAGACATTAAAGATCAACCACAAACAACATAAAATGTATCTAAACTATCTCTTAAGTTGTTACCCTGAATGAAGATAATGTGGACTGGCCTCCACAAAACTTTATAATTGAAAAAAATTTAAGCAGAAAGATCTCACGCATCACATTTGTGTGGTTTAGAACTAAGGTAATATATTATATTAATGATTATATATTAATATATGTTTTGTTTGCCACATTGTACCCAGAAGATTCTCTTTTATGATCTTACTATAGTACTCTCCAGCACAAAGGTTAAAGGAAACATCAAATTACAAATTTAACAGCAAACTTTACACTTTATATTTTCCTATTCCTACCATTTCACTCCATTTGAGGGCAGTGTCATTTCTTGAGATTAACAAATATGACACTGCCCTCATATGGAGCGACACGGTATCACCGTCTACTAAACACAAAACTTAAACAAATGCATCTCTGTTTTGAACAATCCATCTATCTAAATGCAATCCTTTGAGATGTATTAGCTTTGTACCTCAACAAATGTTCTCAAAGAAAAACTAAAAGTACAAGTTGTTATGGGTAGAAATGCTGCTTTTTAATGGCTTGTGTCTAACTAAAAATTAAACTCATCTGAGCATTCTTAACAAATTACTTAAAATTCTATAATTATAATAATAGTTATACTATTTTATATGTCAGGTATTCGAGTGTGTGAGAAATCAGCGCCCACCTCTGAGACATATTTGTCCTTAATGTTATTCCACAAATTCTCAAAAGCTGCTGTGTCCACTCGCTCAACTCCTCCGAGTAGTGCCTGCGGGAAAAATCACTGTGCACTAAACAGAACCACTGGGAAACAGAAAATAATAAGAAAGGAGGCCTTAATGCATTTACCTGGGCTTCTGTCTCAGAAACAGTGCCATCAGTGTCTGAGTCAAGCTCTGCGTGAGTCTGCAGCTCTGCTACAGAGACACTGAAAACACAAATACATTATCAACTGGCCAAACACAACATCCACTCTACTTCCCTCATACACAGACACACACGCCCCCACACTCAGCTGCACTTACAAGCCATCTGCATCATCATCCATCTCGAGAAAAGCCTCTGCCATTTTAGCTTTGTCTTTTTCCATGCGGATGACTGACTTTTGTTCTAAAACAATGGAAAGCAGAAACGTAATATTAGAGCTCCACTTAAACACAGCAACTGACTGAACACCAATTCTAGACAACCAACATCATTTTTACTATTTGGGTAAATGATCCATTGCAAAGCATAGATTGTCTGTACAACAGTATATACAAATGGCTTGTGCAATAATAGAATAACCACTACATAGACATATAATCAAGTACAGATGAAAATATATGTGCATATTTCTGAAAAACTGTGAATGTCAATGTATTTTATCATTTATAGAAGTGCGCCAATCCAACAGGGTCAAAAATCAGTGGATCATATTTTGGAAAAGGCCTGTCCATCACTTAAATATCACATAAAATGCGTATCTAAACTATAAGCAACACAAATGTGCAGCAAGCCTGTGTCCAAAATGGCTCCCTACTGCCTACATAGTGCACTACTTTAAAATACAGGCTCCTGCACCCAAATAGTACATAACATGTCTAACAGAAAGCCACTGGCAATTTAGCCATGTATGCAGAATGAAATTGGCCACTATATGTGTTGACCACTTGCAAGTGTTATGAGTGCAGAATTAAAAAAAAAAAAACCTACAGAAAAAAAATAGAGTGAATAGGACAAGTATCAAGGTTGTGGTATCAGACATGAAAAACTAGTATTGTGCCACTCCTAATTGTTTTAGAAACTAAGAGCAAGGTATTTCCATGGCACATAATCACAAGTCTGCATTTACCTTCCCAAGCCTTCAGATGGCGCTCTTTGGCTTCTTTCTCTGGCTGCTCTGCTGTCTCTTTAACGGTCCTCAACGCCTCCACCTTCTCCTCCAGCTCCTTCTTATTGTTCTGCAGTTCAGTCAGCTTGCTCTGCAAGAGACACACAACTTATTTGCATCAGAGGTTTCTATTCTTGCATAAGACAGGAGTCGAATAACCCACAGACAGAGGGGAGGATGGTACCAGACACAAAGTTTGCAATAATGTGTTTCTCTGTCATCTCTTTCTCTGAAACTCAGAAAATGTTATTCTCTCATTTGTTCTGACTCATTAGTAAACAAATCTATGTAGGGGGCTAATAATCTTGTTTCACCATTCTCAAAGTAGTAGTCCTTTTGGGTATTCATACCTGTTTTTCTTGCTGTCCATTCTTGGCTTCTTGAATGAGCTGCTGTTTTAAAAGGAATCCCTCTTTGGTGATCTCGGCCAACTTCTGCAGAACCTCAATTTCTTTTCGGCCCAGCTCCCTGAGAACAGACACGGTGTTCGATGAATTATTTTCATCAAAACACTAACGTGGCCATGCATGATTACGCTTTAATAATACTCAATGTTCTGTAATAGCGTTCACTTATTATTAGCAATGTTCATAATTAGTGCATCTTGGCTGAATACCAGTATTTTCTTTCACTGTCTACACCTGCTGTGATAGAGGTTATTAAATTACTAACATTAAGTAGGTAGTACTAACATCTCCTTTGGGGAAAAGAATGATATGGAGTCAAACTTACTTGCAAGTGTTTTCACATTTGGCCCCACTGTTGTACTCATCGGTGGTGTCACAGCAGTCTTGGAAGGAACATATGTGACTTACACAAACTGATGTTGAAGCCCAGAAAGTAAAAGGAAAAAAAATGGTATGCTAGAGGGACTTACCACAAATGCCATCATTAATGCGGGAGGTCGGGATAAAGGTGGGCCGGTAGCCAGCATTAGTACAATGGAAGCTTCCATTTGGGCAGGCAGCAGTCCCTAAATAAAAGTATTTATAATATGCATCATAAGTATTTATAAGTGCTCATAGATACAAAATATTAAAAACTTTCTGTGGATTTCTGTGTTGTCTAACCTGGCTCGTCTGAACCGTCTTTGCAGTCACAGTAGTCATCATTTACGCGGTCAAATGAAATGGTGCGGGACCCATCCAGACAAGTGAATGGCTTGTTCTCCTCATAGAACTGCCGTTCTGTTTACATGTGAAAAACAATGAAACAAGTGACTGCCAAATACGCACTTTACTGTATATAGAACATAGAAATATGTAGAGTAACACACACTGCATAAAGACATTCTTCATCTAACAGTTCTTCTGTGGCAGCAGATAGCCTAGTGGTTATGCGATCAGAAAGTTGTGGATTTAAATCCCAGGATTGTTAGTGACACCTCTGAGATACCCTTGAGAAAGTTACGATTCTCACACACTGCTTCCCGGGTAGTGTGCTCCTGGCTGCCCCCGCTTCACTTGTCGAATGGGTTACATACAGAGGAAGAATGTGCTGTGTGCTGTGGTGTGTTCACACAAGACAGAATGGTTATTTTACACTGAAATCAAGGCTTCTGGGGAGGTTTTGTACTAGATTTTGGGATATTATTTTGAGGGTTTGACTGCATAAAGCCACAACAGCATTTGATAAAGTCAGGTACTGAAGTTGGCTGACTCCAGCTCATCACAAATGTTCCAAATGATGCTGCCCTCACTCTAAAGTTCCACTTTTCCAAAGTACAGCACTAGGCAGGGGGGACTTTAAACCCTATGAATGAGATATGTTAACCATAGGCTCATGTGTATCCCATTCAACTGTTTGCCAGCATCAAAATGCTCCTCAAAGTAGCTGAATTCACTTATTAGAAAGACAGGTCTGGATACTTTTGCCTATGCATGGTATTAACAACAGCATACACGGGTCATTCTCTAAGATAAGATAAACCTTTATTAGTCCCAAAAGTGGGATATTTGCACTGCTATGGCAGAAAGTATACAATACAAAGTTCGAAGAGCAGCAAAAACAACAGGATAATATAAAAAATACACTATAATACAAAATATATAGGTACTTGTGTGCATGCAAGTAGGTATTTGTAAACCTGTGTGTATATGTACAGTTAACCCCTCCTCAGTCTCTGGCAAATTTTTTTCTGCGAACTAAACTAATAATTGTTCACAGAAACCCTTGCACAAACACGGAAACCCCACATATCCTACTTTTTTATTTGCTTTGTGATGTCCGGGTCTCATCTGCCACACACCTCGTCCTGGGTTTACCTTTACATTTTTAAGTGTAATGTATTGAGTTTAAATTGAAATGTAAGTGAGAGTATATTTGGGGACATACTTTGGGCTTATAATATAATACTAGGCATTTTAGGCTTTTTCAGTATATGATGGTACTCTTGGAATCTTGTATATGTGTATAAACAAATATACACAAATGTAGGCTGTAGCCCAATCGCAAGGCTTCAGTATGTTAAATTAGACACGTCCATCATGTCAGATTATTAAACTTTACTTAGAAATACTGAACTTAGGAAGTGAATAGTGCTATTAAGCAGTAGCAGAGTAAAGAGTCCATTTGTCATACATGAACACACCACAGCACACAATTTGAAAAATGTAAAAAATACTGCATTTTACGCATTCACCAAGTGAAGCAGGGAGAATCCAGCAATGCAGTGCCTAGGGAGCAGTGTGTGGGGACAGTACCTTACTCAAGGGTACCTGAGTGATGCCACTGGAAGTCCTGGGATTCAACCTTGTAACTGCAGGGGCAACTCCCTAACACCAAGGCCACAGCTGAGTCTGTTTTTGTTTTGATGATTTCAGTATTCGGCAATTAATTACAATGGATGAAGAGTTGTGGAGATAGTATACCATCACTAAACAAAGAAAACATGATTTCACATACTTGACAGTGGCACTCCTCTTGGCCTGGGGACCTCCACGGCCACTGCTGAAGTGACAGCCAAGCTGATCAGGAACAGTATATGTGCACCAATCATCTTGGTGGAATACAGGCAATAAGGACGCCTGAGGACCTTGGAAACCAAAGACTTGCTTGAGATTTAGGGTTATATTCCAACACACATTACAGACATGGGTGTATTTAAACAAGTGTAATTACATTTGTGTTACACATCTTTAGCCGTCTTAGTTGTTATTCAACCTGATAAGGTAATATAAATTAACATTCTACTGAAAGCAACACTCGACCACTCAGCAATGTATTTTAAACGCAGCTGACTATTTTTTTTTGTTTTCACATAAACCCTTCGCTTTGTTAGCTACCAGAGCTTAGCCTACGTAGCATCTTGCTAGCTAGTGTTAGAAACGTTACATGAATTAATTTCTCGAGCAAACATTAAAAAGCATGCGCTCATTCAACACGTAACCCACATTACTCACGTTGCTTTACTTAGAAAAGTAAACAAATGATTTATAAATTTAGCAAAATGTGCATAAATGAAACCGCAAGCAAATCATTCATTACCTGCTTCCGTAGCGAAAGCTAAAGGAGAGGCTGGGCGTTCTGCCGTGCACTGCGGTGGTCTGAACTGATTGGTTGATCATCTGGAGGCTTTCCGTTGCATTGTGGGTAATGTAGTTAATTGACGGTTGTCAGGTTTGTTGCCCTGTTAGCCCAACCTTTGATTAAATCAAATAAATGAGAGTTTTCTTTAATTTAAATAGCTTATCACGAAAATTGTTTACTCGTAATGTTCCATTTTCCCCTTTAGTTTGTTTAGTTTGTCTGTCAGCCAGGTAACCAGCTCAGCCTGGTAGGTAGAGTGCTAATATCTTTTATTCGTCTAAGGAGATTGTTATACAATATATGGTGTTGGCCTACAACCCCTCTAGCCAACAGAATCCCTGGTTCGGAGATTCGATTCTGGATTATTCACAACACTTCACTCTTCTTCTTTTAACCTTTTATTAACTGAGC
>JBBPDE010000140.1:5921290-5932928 GCA_037974605.1 Nannopetersius ansorgii
GGGGGGGGAAAGAGAGAGAGAGAGAGAGAGAGAGAGAGAGAGAGAGAGAGAGAGAGAGAGAGAGAGAGAGAGAGAGATGTTCGCTGGTGACTAAGTTTTATTACAGTAAACATACCGGAGAGCGTTGCTGGGGGAACGGTGGGTTGGCTTGTCACTGGTGACCTCCTGTGTACAAAAAGAGAATCACAGTCAATGGAAGCACCAGAGGGCACCCTCTGCTGGCATCTCAGCTGATGCACACTTACAGCGATCATGTCTCTAGCATCTGCCAGTAACATAATTTATTTTTTATTAAGGCACTACCATCCTCTTATCTGTGCAGCAGCTATATGATTCATTCTGAGATTTAAAGCAAGCTGCCAAAAACGAACAAAGTTCTTTTTGGATGAAAAAGGAAATCCTGTTGGGAATAAAAAAGTCAGCAAAACTAGCATAACTCATGGCAATTAACTGGTCTCTGAGTCAACACTGATGTATTCTTTGTACAAGGCAAAAACAGATGGGAGGGAGAGTAAAAATCATACTGAAAATTCAGAGTGGATGTCTCCTTGCTTGGCTTAATCTTCCATGACAAAATATCTCAGAATGGCCTACTTTCCATAAAACAAAAGAAATGCAGACTGCCTTTATGAATAAGACACATCCCCTGCAAAACTCTCAGCATATCATAAGGGTACAAAACATGCTCTTATGAAAGATGCATCAAATCCAATGCAAAAGACATGTTGGTGTGCTGCGTGCTAGTGTAGAGAACCTTTTCTACATGAGTGCATGGGTGGCAGTTTGAACGTGGCAAAGGGGAAAGTGATACTGTGGAGAGGCACTGACTTGTTAGTGGGTGTCGTGACATTGGCAAGAATGGTGAAGTTGCTTCTGACAGTTCGGAGACTGGCCAACACCTAGAGGACATGAGAAGTGGGGGAGGTTAAAGAGGCAGGGACAGTGAGATGTTAGCTTCATTTCTCCAAGTCTAACACAATTTATTATGCAGTTCAATGCAGATGCATCAGGGCAGCTTACCTGAGCAAAAGGGGTGACAATGAGATCTTCTGCATGACTGAAGATAGACAGGAAGACATAAAGAAATATTAAAAAAAAACAGAAGAAAAAAAAAGAACTGCTCTGTATAAAAACACAGAGAAACCTGTTATCCCATGTACTTTCAAAACAATCACATGGTGCCTCTCCTTTATCCCACTGAAAGCACCAGAGAAAAGCCATCTGTGCTTGAAATGAAAAGACTTAGTGCCATATCAAAACACTGCCTTTTAATCACCATAATCCAAATGCTCAATTGGCTATGGTCTCAGTGCAGACAGGAAAGGGGCACCTCCAGGAAAGCAACATAAATGCAGTCAAAGGGTGATTTTCTTCCCCTCCCAAAATGATTTTGTGGTTTTTGTCACATTGTGTGGCAACTTAACTTAATGAAAGTTAATTTTGACTAAAGTAAGATCACACAGATATTTCAGTGCTATCATGGAAACAATGCTAATGCACATTCATTTTATTGCCTTGTTGTGATGTTAGCCCTCAAACTTTCAAGATAAAACATGTTTGATGACATGTGTACTGCAAATTATACCTACAGCATGAGTACATGGCTGTTACGTTACTTAACTGAAGACTAACAGTGGCCCTTAGATGTTACTCAAAACATCTGAGAAAATTCTGAGTTGTCCCCCAGAATTTTAATTGAAAATATACTTAATGCTACAGAGTGATTCTGGGTGTTTAACAGAAAGGTTGAGTGAGGTGAGCAGTGAGGGGTGTGTGTGTGTGTGTGTGTGCAGTGCAAGTGGCTGTTTACCCCTCGCTGTTGACAGAGGAATTGCGAGACATGGTCTTGGGGGACATGTCATAGTCTGAGTCGGAGCGGTAAAGGAAGGACTCACGGCGGCCGCTCTGAGGGAAAGAGGGATGCAGCACCAGACCGGGACTCGCCTGTGAATCCATTGGACTGCGACCGGGAGATGGCCCATTCTCCCCATCGAAACTAAAGAAAGAAAATAAGAATGTGAGATACAAAAAGCAAACAAAAAAGGGGGGAAAGGAAGGAGAAGAGAAACAGAAGAAAAGAGACATAAAGAGATACAGATTAAGAGAAAATGAAAGGGAAAAAGAGAAAAGACGGGGTGGGCAGAAAGAGGAAATAAGGAAATAAAAGGGAGAAAGAAAAGAGTGGCGGTATAGGAGAAGATGAAGAAGAGAAGTAAATAAATTAAAGGTGAAAAGAGAAAAAGACACATACTTTATTGTTTAGATTGACCATGTTCACTCGTTTAACTCGCGCATTTGCTTTTGCTTCTCATTTTGGGTCAGAACAGGACAAACAGGACGACTCTTTGAGTCGTGCGCTCAAAGAGTCGTGATTGGCTCCCAGACACACATATACTAGATGCACACACACACACAAACACACTGAGAGCCTGTAAACGAGCTGCAACAGACGCTGCCCCAGCCACTCAGTCCCCTCATTAGCATAACCATCAGACTAATCAGAGAAAAATCCTTTAAGTTAATAACTAAGACATGTGGCCATTAGTTTGACCATAAACAATGGCAGCATCCTCGAGGGTTACGTGATCGTGCTGTGCTGCGAGTGGAAAAACACTGGGTGTAAATATGAGCCGCTCGATTGCTGCTCCCAAAGTATATTTGTACAGTCATGCTACAGTGCTGATGTGAACAGGAGAGCTGAAGGGCACTGGTGATAGTGCAGGGCTTTATGGCCTACCAATTCAATCCAGTCCCACAACTCATTCACAACAATCACAGCTTTCGCATAAAGAGTAGAGTGGTAAAAACACCTATCTACCCTACTGGGAGGCTGAAAGATACCATGTGCTACTTCCAAGAGGCAGAATCAATCAAATCGTTGCTAATGCACCACTGCTGATTGTGATGTCAAAACCATGAACACATTAACAAATGACTGCCCACACTATTCAAATCACAGGGAAAACAAAGACTATGGGACCTTTATTTTAATTGTTGCCTAGAAATCAGAAACTAAGTAATTACTAAGTAAAAACCAAGTAAATAATGAATCAATGCGAAGCAATATTAAGTTGTTTTTTGGCACTTGTTTAGTGTTCCTTTTCTGCATGTGGCTATTTACTATTGACAAGCTGCCATGGAATTTGGTAAGAAAGATCTTGTGGAACCACCCAAGCAGCGACTTGAACCCTGGACCCTCAGATAAAAAATCTGATGCTCTACCGAATGAGCTATACAGGCCCCATGCTTGGAATGGGTTTTGGCTATGAAGAGATTATTAGATCAAAGAGATGCATTCCTTTAGAAGTCAACTGCAAAAAAAATGAAAAGCCCCTAAAATGAACTCCAGTTGCTTGTCACATGTAGGAGGCATATTGATTCACTGAGGCAACATGCCCCCAGTAAATAGTGCAAAGCTTCACTCAGTCAGCAGAATCAGCTAATATTTAGTCTTTTATATGTGACTGAAGTGTGCTGTTTTTTATACTTTTATATAATATGATGTGAAATTATATCAATTGTACGTGACATTCTTGGATAAAAGCATCTGATATGCTGATTGGCATGTGATACTACTATTCTGTACCACACCATTGTATTCCTCAACCTCATTGTTTTGATAAAATTCACAATGTATTGTTACTGTGTTTTTTGGCCTTCAGTGTTAATATAATACCCAGCATGCATTATGCACATATATCATACACCCACAGGGAATATCAAATATGCACGACAAATCCTGACGGCTAAATAGCCATTTATCTTTTTTTATTAATAGACTATTCATCAATGCTTAGAGTCATAGGCTCAGACACATTCGTAAAATTCTCATATATTTTACAAATGTGTCTGAGCCTAAGAGTGTCAAAGTAACATGTTAATTTCGACCAATTAATCACAGACAAAATAATGCATTAAAAAATGCTGATTAGTCACACCATGTGACTTTAACCTGGCCCGGTGTTCTGTCAAAACATGCTACCCATCGAGATGAGCTACCGTGCCCTTCTGCACATGTGCAGTTCCACTGTTCCAGTGCCACAGTCTGTGCTACCTTGGGACACTGACAGACATATAAACTTCAAGGGAGCATTTTTCCACAGAGAAGCATGAGTCACTAGACTGCTTAGAAAATATATAATTTTTTTGCCTATTCACATCTTTATCAGTGTTATAAATGGACTGTATAAACTGTATGAACTGTATGAAGGTATCATTTTTTGACAAGACAACACAATTCATCAGAACACCTGTGTTTGTGTGTACAAACGCTTTTCTCTCAGCACCTTAATGATGAACCTGAAGTGTTTTAGGTCATTTTTTTGATTGCTGTCACCATTACTGCACATGAACAGTGCAGAAACAGTTATTAAATAAAAAAGACATTGGAAGTTTGTAATGTTAATTATTCATTCACTTATATGCCAAAATTCATTTATATTTTTAAATACTTTTACAGCAAAAATGTGTATGATTAATTTAGAAAAGTGACTTTTTTGGCATAGTTAATACCTCAGTAAACATGGTGCCTGGCCGTTAGAACAAAATTTCATTAAGTGTCTGTGATTTATTTGATGAGTCATAATACGAACAAAAAATCCTCCACACTATGTTTACAAAGTTATTCAGACAGCCTATAGCTACACACTTCAATAACACACATTCCAGAATCTTACACTTTTGCATCCAGTGGGAAACAAATAGTTTTTTATTTGAGACCACCTTTCTGAGATATCTGAGATAAGTCCAAGTCTAAAACCAATGCAAGTGAGAAGGACAGAGATTCCTCTTAGACTTACTGAACCTGTTGATAATGTTTGACAGTGACAGTGATGTGTAACATGGTAATTTTGCTCTATGATTTATATTAGTCAAAAAGTAATGTAACAATACTGTAGGATCAGATTAAACCGTTTACCTTAATTATACCCATTTTATTAGATTTCTTGGGCTTACCAAGTGACATGCCAAAATAAAAATGAGTATGGATGCTTGGTCCATACTGATATGAGCTTTTTGTGTATATCATTGGTTACCAGTTGTTCAAGGGCAATGCCTGTTCTATATGGCTTTTGAAATAATTAAAGCAGTGCTCATATTAGAACATGAGTCAATTATTTTGCTGTGAACAATGGATAAGAGTAAGGTAAGTTTAAGTCATGATAATACAAAACAGAGACTTCAGCAAAAATTCCTAGAGTCCAAGACTGGACTTAAATACTTAAACCCTTTAAACAAATGACGTGCATCGACCTAAATGCGCAAAGAAAGCATGTTATTCACTTGATCCTTTCAGAGCAAGAAACAGCTTCTAGACGACTTTTACAGCATTTAGCTGAAATTCTTATCCAGAGCGACGTGCATCAGTGTTCAAGCAGTCCACAGCTGTTTCGGGCTAATTCACACTTTTTAAAACATGACCCATTGTTGTTGCCAGTTCAGTTGCCAGTCTGTGATTGGCCAGTTCACAGTTGTCAAACATTGTATCCCTATTTAAGCATTTTAAGTTCTTTGGGTTTTGTGTTTAGAAAAAAATGTTTTATGAGATTTCCTCCTGGGTATGAACACTATTTATAATATGCCTCGTAATTTGATCACCTTTATTATGACTTCGTTCTTGATGGTAAAGAGATTTATCAGTCTTCAGCTCATCAATCTGAACATGTCTCATGCTAATTTTCTTTACCTTTCAGTTTCCCACTAATCATTTAAGAATAGTGAAAGAGCACAGGATCTGCCACCAGAATGGGTTCTTGTTTAGCAACTAAATGCTTCAAGATTAACAGCAAATAATATTTACAATTCATTGACATCATTTTTCAAAGGTCGATGGAGAAAGATCATTAAAAACCTGTGAATGTCATCAAACCAGCAGCTTTAGACCTAGTTTTTAAATTGATCACATATTAAACAACTGACTGCTTTAAGATGATGTCAGTCATGTACGTTAGTGTTGCTTTTGAAAGAAGCCAAGCTTCCAGGCAGAACAAATAACTACATTTGTAAAAGCCTGCAATTCAATAAGTGAAAATTTGTCATACGTGAACACACCACTGCACACAGTGTGAACAGCACGAAATTCTTCCTCTGCATTTAACCCATTCACCAAGTGAAGCAGGGGGCAGCCAGGAACACGGTGCCCGGGGAGCAGTGTGTGGGGACGGTACCTTGCTCAGGTTACCTCAGCAGTGCCTAGCGGTCTTGGGAATCGAACCCGGACTTTCTGGTCACAGGGTGAATGCCCTAACTACTAGGCCACCAACTGCCCAAGTGAGGATAAATGTTTGTCAGATGTGAAAAGCACCCACAGCTTCATAGGCTACCAGTGAGGGTCCCAAAATGACATTGTAAAAGCTTGTTGCCCAATAAGCGTTTATCTTTGCTCGACTAAAACATTCGTGTATTTGACACTTCCATTAATGCTGGGCTTCAACAGCATTCTATGGCCTGTGATTCCACAAACACAATCATTCAGATTTTGCTATCTATCAAATACAGCTCACGTGATTCATCCATAATGGATAACTTTCTCCAAAATAAACATTTTCAGAAATGTGTAGGTGTTTAATATGCTGCGTCATTTTTCTGTAATTTGTACTTTAAAACTTTGGTAAGAAAATGGCAAATCTCTCTGTCCTAAATACATAATCGGTGCCAGAAACAGTTTTCCTATTCAGATGCAAATTATGCACCTTGCTAAGAGGCTAAAATGTCAGCTTTACCTTTTAGTTTGTGATCATTTTCATCTGACAAGTCATTTCTCACTGTAATGATGATTTGAAGAGAGTAAACAAATCTGTGCGAATGCAATAAGATATTCAGTTTTCTAACATTAAAGTTAGCTGGCGTTCTTATGAGACCTGCCCTAAATTGCCTGTAGGGGAGAGCTGGGTGATTTGTGCCAGGGGGGAAGTTGTGCCACCCCCTGTTTCTAGAGGAATCATAGAAGAAATTGGTCATGTGAGCACACATTTTGAAGAGACAGTAATTTTTCTCATCCTGCAAAAAAGAGAGCCTTGTTGCATAAAAGATAAGCACATTTAAGTTCAGATTTGTTTTTTGTCTTTTAAAGCAAACTTTCTATGATCAAGGTTTTTTGATCGATGTGTCTGAAAAGTTATAGACAAGTTTGAAAACATTTCACACGTTTTAGTTTATACAGCCAGCGTGATGTTAGCTCGAAACTGCTGGATGATGCATTTTTTCCAAAATGCTCATTATCAGTTATCACAGTGCAGATAGATAGAGAAGCAAAATTGGCAACTTATTTAGAGCATATGGCTTTAGCTTATGTTAATCTGAATGTAAACTGTAAAGGGACAAATTAAGAGATATGCTAATAATGCTAAGAAACTTTTCATCTTTTCTAGGACATGATTGGTTTGCAGCCTTTTTAAGCACACCACCATTTGTCATGCCACACCGCTGAAGCACCTCTCTTAGTGGAGCTACTTCCTTTATTCTCAATGTATTCTCTCCAATGGCACAACTTAACCTGCACCGGGGGGCAAGTTGTGCCACGAGACTAGATTTTTTTTCAGTAAGCTATATTTCTTAATAACTATATTTCAGTTCCAAAATGATAGTTACCAGGGATGTACCACATTCTGAAATATATGTATTTTAGTTGGAAGTATTACAGTCATGGCCCTGCTTTAAAGTCACTAAGTAAAAACTGGCACAACTCACCCCACTGTCCCCTACACCTTCAAAATGTACAACAATAGAAAAAAGCCAGAAAGAGGGGACAAAAACAGATGTATCAATGGCTAAAATGTCTAGTTTCCGCTGGAGTGTAAATTCAATGATCTATCAGCATAGCGTCAGCATTAAAAATAAGTATAACAAAGAGCAGTTTAGTGTTTCTAGAAGCAGAAAGAAAACTGAAGGAGTTTGATGAAAGCCAGCTGGGAGGCTTAGCTACCTGTAGCCATGACTGTGGGAGCGCCAGTGTTCCGTGATGCTGCGGTTGAGGCGCATGCGCCGGAAAAAGCAGCTGCCTGATGGCCGTCGACTGGGGTCAGGGGTGTCCGGGCTCAGGGGTGAAGAGAGGGAGGAGAAAGCCGGAGGAGGGGAAGGGGGCCCGCCGCACTCCCCCCATAGTTTTAAATCATGCTCTGACCTCCTCTGAGTCATCGCTGGGAATTCTGGGTACACACCGCAGCACTCTCAAACCTCAAATGCACACGCATATGTTAAAAAAAGAGAGGTAAAAAACCTACACTTGAATGTTCAGCATCAGAACTCATTTCCGCTGAGATTTCTCTCTCTCTCTCTCTCTCTCTCTCTCTCTCTCTCTCTCTCTCTCTCTCTCTCTCTCTCTCTCTTTCTTTTTCTCTCTCTTCTCTCTTCTGTCTCTCTGTCAGTCAGACTTCCTCCCACTCACTCTTTTCTCTCTAAGTCTAATACCCCCGTTCCTGCATGAATAAAAAAGGAATGGTGGCAGATGCAGTATCCAAAGCCTTGCTCCTAGAGCTAGCCGGAGTGTGTGCTATGAGTGCTAGCACTGAATCTGGACTGCAGCACCACCCCCCCACTTGCTTGTTTATGCTTGTCCTGTTTACCAAAAAGAGGCCGGCCAGACTGTGGCTCCATTCTCTGACCCCAATGCGGCGGGCCTCTCGGGGGAGCTTGGATGACCCAAGCAGTCACTGTAAAGTTCTCCAGTTTAGCTTTGCTCACCCTTCAGTCCCTAGGCTACGCTCCACACCCTCAGCTTAGCATTAACCCCTCAAACTCTAGCTTTAATATTCAGTTAAGTTATACGGAGTCAATGTCAACAAATCAATTATGCAGTAACTTTATGAAAAAAATTGCAAAATGATCGATTTGTTGCTAAGATACAGGAATGGGGTGAGGAATGGAAGTCTCACAAACCTGTTTTGTGAATGTTAATGTTTAGACTATGATTCGAACTGTACCATGAATTATTCAGTAACTGCTGTGATTTGCTAGCAAACGCTATGAATTAGTAACTGTAACTACTATAGTAGTTTGTAGTAACATGATTTACTTAGCAACTATTATGAATTACCTAGAAACTGCTATTAATGAGTAATTTTTCAGTAACTGCCATGAATCAATCAATACCCGCTATAGATTATGCAGTAGCTTCTATTCATGTCAGTTAATCAGTAAATACTTTGAATTACCCAGAAACGATATACTTTACATGTTAAACTGTTAGTTACTGAGTAACTGAGTAATTAGTAATGAGTAACCAGTAATTACTATACATTCTGCAGTAACTACTATGAAAGATTTAATTAATACTTTTAATTACTCAGTAACTATTATCAATTAAATATGTGAAATATGTAGTTATGAGGCTGAGGATTGGTTCTCTGGCTCTGCTGCTGTTAGAGAGTAGATGAATAATAGGACTTGATATTTTAATGTGAACCCAAATACAGCCTGAGAAAAGTATTTCTGAGCACCATGTTTTGAATCTGAACCCAACTGTGGGCTGACAAAATTCTGTCTTAACCCCACATCCACCATCTGGAGATCAAAAAACTGTTGAAGGTGAGAAACAGGCTGTGAGAAACCCTTAAGAAATTTGAGCAGAAACTCAATGCCACAATCTTTCTGAAATGATGTGTGAAGTTGACTGTCCTCCTTCTTCAGCCCTTCTCTCAGCCTGTATTCCACCTTAATGCTTTCTTGCTACAGCCACTCTTTTCATCTCTCTCTCTCTCTCTTTCACTTGCATTCTCTTTACTTCCACCCTTCTTATCTCCCACCGCACAGAGTTCCACTTGGAGCAACAGGAAAACAGATTGATGGAAGTAAGAAACCAAAGGCGCTTCACAGCGTATCAGAGAAGATGGAGAGAATAAGGGACCCCGAAAAGGGGGGAGGGGTGGGGTGCGGGTGGGTGAGTGAGAGAGAGAAAGACAGAGAATGCATGAAAAGAAGCACCGTGGTGACTCACGGCCTATCTAAATGTTTACATACCCCGGGAGCCTTAAGCATGCAATGTTTTCTTCCAAAACCATTTTTGTTTTTCCATCCACAGCCATGGCAAAGGAGGGAATAAACAGACGAATGACCTTACAGAGTGAACTCCCCACTGGCCACTAATGTCTGCATAAGTACAGCAGTCGGGCCTTACGGAGGATTAGCAACTGCGCCGAGCCACATTATAAACGTAGCATTAATATTTTATATTGATTTAATAGGTTCAAGTAGAACATGCTTTTGGTCTTCTTCTTCTATTCCTCTTGTACCCCCTGCCATTTCTTACTGCTATGACTTTCCTTTCACCATAGAGATTGTTTTTGTAACCTTACTAAGAGATTTTTGTCAAAAAGTCACAGATTTTAGGACTTTATTATTGTAATCACTCTGTTGGTGCATAGTACAGTTTCAGCTGGTGGCCTAGTGGTTAGGGAGTTACCCTTGTGATCAAAAGGTCATGGGTTTGAAACACCACTAAGGTTTCCTTGAGCAAGGTACCCACACAGACTGCTCCCCGGGTTCTGCATTGCTGGCTGGCCGCTACCTCACTTGGTAAATGGGTTATATATTCAGCAAAATTGTCTCATGTACAATTCATGTACCACAGATCTCATTTAAATCAAATATATTTCAGTTATATCATGTTGACATTTGCCGTTCTACTTCGCTTCACAAAATAAATTGTATTTATATTGTATTGATTTACCAGACATTTTTAGTTGCTGTTAAGTAATTAGTCATTGGAAGTGCAGAACGTTCACCTTATGTGGACATTCTTTAAACTATGGAGAGCTTATTCACACCTCATTTACAAGAATAGCTCTTTAAAGAACCATCCACCGAAAGGAACCAAGAATGGTTCTGCTATGGCATCACTCCAAAGAGCCCTTGCTTGGCACCTTTATTTGTAAGAGTTCTTTGCCAAATTGCTTTTTTACATGTGTGTGAGACAGAGACAGACAGAGCGAGGGAAGGAGAGAGAGTGAGTGGGCGCACACGCAAGCTCCTTTCTCGCTCAACTCACGTTCAACCTTCCTGCAGTCATGTGACGTTTCTGAAAAGAGCAGAGAGAAGCCTGGCACATACATTTGCACAGGCCACATCACCTGCCAGTCAGAGAACATCCACAGAGGAACTATTATAATAATAATAATAACACAAAAAAGCAACAAGCCTTAGCAGCCTTCTCCTCCTCCTCCTCCTCCTCCTCCTCCTCCTCCTCCTCCTCCTCCTCCTCCTCCTCCTCCTCCTCCTCCTTTTCCTCGCTCTCTATCCCTCCCGCATCCCATAACCCTTCCTCTCCTACTCCTTCCCTGTCTGTTTTCCTGTCCTCCTCTGCTGTGTCCTGTCTCTTCTATCTCTCAAGATCCCCTCTCCCTTGCTGTACTTCTCTTTCTCTCTCTTTCGGTGTCTTCCTCTATAATTTGTCTCCGCGGCTGTGAGTCAGCGCTGAAGAAAGCATCCCCACTGCCGCACTGGAGCAACCGTTCCCGTGGAGCGCCCTCACTGAGTCACAAACGAAAAAGGAACGTTTTTACATATGAAACGTGAGTCAAACAACATGCAGCATACACACCGATGGCGGAATACACAAACACACACACACGCACACGCACACGCACACACACACACACACACACACACACACACACACACACACACACACACACACACACAC
>JBBPDE010000140.1:5955857-5969829 GCA_037974605.1 Nannopetersius ansorgii
TGCACTGAAATTCTTTGAATGTGAGTATCTGAGATGAATGAGCATATCAAGGTCACGTAACCCCCAAGGTAGTGAACTCTCTTGAATGTATGAACAAAATTTGAACAATTGTTGCATTACATTGTCCAGAATCTTCACTTCAAACCTTTGCCCCGCTTTGTCTGTTGTCTGAATCAGATCTCGCCACTATACTACACATGTTTCAATGTCTGCCTTATAGTTTACTAAAACTCAGTGGTTGGAACTCAAAGACCCTTGCAGGGCATTTCAGCGAGGCCCTTGGCGCTACATTGGTTGATACTAAAAAATGACAGGTGTGGGTTCTCTTTGCTGGCAGCTATGGGCCTTAAGCATGGCTCATCCCTGTCGTGTTCATCCACAAAAAGTCAGCCTATGACCTGACTCTCACATCACATCTGTCACACTCAGTCATGTGAGAAACAGGAAAGGAAAACCACAAAATACACTAAAAAACATTTCTCACTGTGTAAAAAAAAAAGGCGAAACACATCTTTATGCAGCAATCTTTAAGCGTCTTCTTTTTACTCATTAGTTGTTAGGCGTGTCCTCCTGTTCCTATTTTTGACTGCTTCAGTAAGACTTCCTAAATGACTTCACAGCCATATGACTGAAACAGCAGACACAAACAGACATTACAGCCCGAGCACTCTCCATGTCAGTTCAGCCAACAACAATCCATATGGGCTCCTAGACATGGACGGCTCATGGCACAGCTGGGACTGATCCAAGCCCTAAGGCGAGCCTGTTTCATTGGCTGCACTTTTACCAGTGCACCACACAGGAGCTGCTCAAAAAGAGCTTGGGATGGAGAGCCTGGAATCATTTCATGCACTTTGAATTGTAAACGGTTGTATAGATTTCAGATAGCTCTGCTAATTAAACAAAATTCTGATACGGTCTCCTCCCCACTCAGAGCGGGTTGCTCAAGATCCAAGGATTGCTAGTATGTGCCTGCAAGCAAGTTGGATGGTGAGCTATAGCAAAAGTGCTGCTGGGCCTTAATGGATGGGAAACGGAAAGGGGAGACACTGAGAATGACGGTGGTACCATTAAACGCTGTGTGGCCTCAGGGGCCATTAAGAAGTAATAAGCAAATGTCTAATGGTGGCCAGTTCATTCAGCCTCTAGTGAAATGACAGAATGGGGCAGCGAGATTCACAAAGGCTCTGGGGAGGGGGGCTCGCATGAATTGGGGATCCGATAGATCCTGTGAATGTTATGATGGATTTAAAAGAAATGTTGGTAGTGTTAATAACCCAGCAGTAAATATGAGCTGGAGTGTATCAGCCAGAATCTAGCATCAGAAATCTGGCAAGGCAAAGAACACAATAGAGCAGACAAAAGGAGAGGAAGAAGAGGGAGCCGAAGAGAGAGTGAAGGAAATTGGGCAAAATGGCACAAGAAGGAGGAGACTGAGAATGCACCGAGGGAGATGGCAGAGATCGAAGTCAGTAATTACTGAGGACAACGAATCATATGGGGTGTGTAATTAGAAAACAAGGAGCTGAAAAGAAGCAGCTAAAAGCTTGATGACGAACAAGTGGCCTCAGATTCAGTCTAGGTGTACATGAGTGGCACCCTGGTGAATGAGCCGGGAGGGAGCCTGAGCCACATAAACGATAATAACAGTGTCTTCAGACACAGGGATGAATTAGTGAGACAGAATCAGAAGTGAAAAAGACGACATTGACATCTGAGAAAAGAAACAGGGCCGTCTTCTTGAATGCACAAAATGTTGCATGTAGGGCATTGTACTTCTAAAAAGAGGCAGCTTTGGAGGATCAAGACAGGATATACGACAAGAACATATGGGCATGTTTGAGGCCGGCATTTCAAAACTGAATTATGGTGTGAAAAGAGAGAACTCTGTGTCATAAGCCACACATTAATATTCACGCAAATGTGAACATCGGCCTGCACGTTTTTTTTTTACAGTGAACAATGAGTGTATCACACAATGTAGCTTTTGGCCTAATTAATCACAGGTGTGTCTAATTAAGTGCTTAACAATCATGGCAGCCAGCCAACAGGCCTCTAAAAGAACCCTATAGAGTTTATCTATAGACACAAAAACTGGAGAAACAGTGGGAGAAAACGAGAACCAAAACTGAGAGAAAGAAGGGATTAGAGCAACAGAGAAGGAAAGTGCAAGAGGCCGGGGGTGGCAGAACAAAAAACAGGGACGTTGAAGTACCAGAAAATATCAGACAAATAAGAGCAACTCAACTTATAAAATCTGTGACATATCACCTCTGGGCTCTCCGAGGCTCAGGGCTTATCAAAAAATGTGAAAGTACTTCACAGCGAACAGCTAATAAAATGTGTTTGCTTCAACATGCCACGACAACACACGGCACATCAGGGAATTAGACTTCCTTTTTGCCTTTTTGGGCAAATGTATCTATTTTACACATCCACAAAACAAGTAACCATAGCAACAGAACTGCAGGCTGAGCGGTTCCTCTGTTTAACGCCGGTCATTCTTTCTTCAGCGGTAACTTCCCAGATTGCACTGGGCCATGGGACATGAATAATTACCTCCCCCCACACATACGCACACACAAAAAGTAAAGGTAGCTGCATAATACAAACAGACTGACAAATGTCCTTTCAGCAAACGAATGCAAAGCCTTTCACGGTTTGCCCAAGTGCAGGCCACAGTGGGGATGCATGCAGGTCAGAATTCTTTCATGGTCAGCAGCACCAGTCGATAAACACCAATAATACATTTTATGATGTGTTCCAGAAAGCATAAACATGTCCAAGATCACAGCAAGTGCATTCATTCATATTCCAAACTGTCACAGTGCGGGCAGAGAAGAAAGACCCCCGGAAAAAAGAATCAGAGGATAAAAAGCACACAGGTGGGAACACAGGTGGGCTTTCTCAAAGATATCCTGTTGAGAATTAACTGAATTACCACTTTAAAGATCATCCATTGAGTAATATGTATTAGATTATAAAGGATTATCTTGTCTGTCATATTAATCTTTTGTATTTGAACCGTCTTACTTTGTGAAGGTGTATAATTAGGCAGGGCACAGGACAAGCTTTTCACATGACCCTCAGCCTCCACAGCCATCTTGTGACTACACACATTACTTACTGCACAAAGGCATCCTCTCAGCGTCTCAGACATCTTTTTTCAGACCCAAGATTGATTTGCCAACGGCTTGAAATGAATCCTCTCACAATACTACATAGGATGTCTATAATATTTATTTACTGATTTAAATATTGGAATATAATATTGGAATAAAATAAAACCTAAAATGTGCATATGTTTGAGCACCCTTCCAGTTAGTACTTCAGGTTAATTCAGTCAGACTCAGGTTACTTTATTCGAACTTGTAGGTTGGCTTGGTTCGCAGTAGAATAGTCATCATCCTTTATGTAAAAGTAAACTACTAAAAATAAAAATGTTTCTGGATACCATCTCATTAGTATACTTTAGTGCAAAGGTGTTACGATTACTAAGACCCTCTTTACCTGAAACCACAGCCTGGTGTCTTGTTGCCACATAGCAGTCCTCTTCTGGATTTTTTAAATCACTTTTCCTTGCAGGACAGATTTTGAAACATTCATAGCTTGTACAGCATATTTAAGATCTAATCAGAGATTTTCTTCTTCAGTTTCCTCACTGACTGTGGGACAAATTTTCCAGGATTTGTTAATATTTAGTACAACGCTTTCCTTTCTCTATCCCTATTTTATAATAGATTCAGCCCAATCTCTTGCCTAGGTGTTCTATTATTGAATTTCTTTTTCTATCAACATACCTTTGGTGACTGTAGTTAAACTTGTATTTCATAAGCATATAGCCCAGGAAAAAAATCTCCTATTTATCTAAGTAAAAAAAACATTGAGAGGTATTAAAGGTTAAACATAATTTATTACATTCTGGAACTGTTTACCCTTGACTGAATAAACTCTGAGACCAAAACTGTGAAAACAAAAATAACACTACACTCTTAAAGGTACCAAAAAGGGTTATTTGAATAAACCATTTTTGGATCCCTAAAGGTCCATTCCATTTTTGAATGTTATTCTTTGTGAAGTAACTTTCTCTAGTTTGAAGGATATTCACATATTGTGAGGGTGCTTGGAAGTATCCGAAAATTGGTAAAGAACATTTACACCATGTAAAGGTTTTTCATATCTTTAAAACATGTTTCATATACACACATCTCCTTTATAAAACAGGTTCCTATGGTATCTATGGTATGAATCACATCGCTCAAAGAACCTATTTTCGCATCTTTATTTTAAGACAGTAGTAAACCTACCAAAAGGACAACATAACTTTTGTGTATGTTATATATTATAGCTAGCTTTATGTATATAAGTGTCAGATTTAAGTTCGTTGTTCAACATGTAATTTGACCAGATGTGCCCAAATTGGTCAAGTATGTAAATCATTTCATTTTCAATTAATTTCATTTCAACGAAAAACATCACCAGTATTGAAATTCTGCCTCATTCCTGGTGCAGAGCAGTTTTGGATCCAGTCATCAGAAGTTCCATCATCGCCCACTGTAGTATCATGATTACATTCAGTGGACATGAATCTGACCACTTGCGGTAATCCCCAAACTGGATCAAATTTGTGTTACTGTAGAAAAAACAGTGTTATGTTCCTTTCTTGACTTTGGTCCACATCTGGACATATATAAATGATACGCACAGACTTAAAATAACTAATCAGTGACCTCCCAAAAGAGAGATCTAATGCCACTTCTACTGGGCACCGTGCCCAGTTTGTGCTATCATCCTACTATTGTTACTGCGCAAGCCACAGCAAACACCATGACCCACCCTGCTTGCAAACATCTTCTAGGGTACAAATATCTTCCAGGTCTTACTACTAAATTCCATTACATTCCCTGCATATTTATATCCATGCACATTATTTACGAGCTACAGTCTCAAGCTGTCTTGATACTGATAGTTCTAGCTGCTGCACACATTGAAGTTTCCCAAGTCTCATTAATATTATCTTGCAGCCCAAAGCAGAACTATTGTTTACATCTGTTTACACCATTATTACTGTCCTCTGTATTTTTGCACACATTATATTGTACTAGTTTTACACAGCTGAAGCAATTTTGTTTTGGTCAGTTTCTATTACATAACCCTTCCTTATGTTGTCTATCTATACTTTCTAAAAGAGGCTGAATATAATATAAATGATCTGCGTAAGCCCTAATATTTATTCATTATGGTGATATATTGTTTGGATTATGTCTGTGCAGAAAATGTGCATGATTATGACCTATTCTTTTTATTATGAAGATATGGATTTATTATGTGTTTGCCCATTGGGACGAGTTCCCATTGTGCCAGTGCTTATGCTGCTTACATATGGCAAATAAACCATGAAATGTGGAATCTGAGTCTAAGTGCACAGTATTATGTTTTGATGGATGAAAACAAATACGGAGAACTTGTCGAAACAGGTGGCAGCCTGAACACAATGCCGCACTTTGATTAATTTATGACTGAAAAGACGCAAAGCAGTAAATCACAGTCAGCAGCAAGTAAATGGAAAGAACACAACTGCCCATTAAACGCTATAGGAGACATTTTTTCTTAACATTTTTCTCATGGTTTAGTCACAGCAAAATCACAGTGTAGCATGCCTCCTATCAAGCACTAAATGCATATGAAGCCTGTTAGGGGTTCGATCTACTGCCCACACAGCATCGCCAAGTGCCTCAGTGCGCTCTGAGTAGAAGTACTTGACTCTTCTGTATAATCATCTAACCGCTTGATTGGCTGGTATGTCGCTTAACGAGGGCAGCGGCCACCCTTTTCTCTTGATAAAAAATTCAGTCAGCTGCATTCTATGGACTCCTCCAGTCATAAGCAGCACATGACACATCTGGAATTTCAACATAAATGCTCATCAGTGGTCTAAACCCTGTCTGTCAAGCAATGCCTGAGCCAGACTCAGAAGTATTATAAGTAAACTCAGAAGTAAATATAAAGAAATGACTGATCGAGAGAAAAACATAGCTGACAGAAACAGGAGGAATCAGAGAAGAGGTTTTGAGTCTCACTTCAGAAGGACCTAGACATACAGCACTGACGTCTGGGAGTATCCCCACGCCAGCCTATACAGCTGGGAGGAAGCATCTGCTCTGCTGACTGCCAAAGGGCTTTAGGACACAGTTTCACGGAATCCCAGGAGAGGGGTGATTGCTTCAGTAATTGGTGCAGAGCACTTCTCATCAAGGTCCTTGTGATTGCAGCGTGACCAGAAATGTGCCTGAGACACTGCTTTTCACCTTTCTTTGAAAAAAATGCAGACTGACCTCCAATAAAATAAGGATCCACAGTGTCACTGATGTGAAGTACCACTTTTACAAAGCAGTTTTTGTCTCTGGTCCATCTGAAAACCTAGCCGAAGAGTCCCTGCTGGAACCTTTCCGGTATCTGTGACCAGTACTGAAATGGCAACAGCACTGAACAGGACTGAATGTACACTGTAATTGCGTGATTACACCGAGTATGTAGAATAGGTAGAACAAACACACATACATTTATGAAATTCTGCTGGTGTGGTTTTATAGAGACAGATGAGCAGTGTCCATTTGCACTGTACAAAATGCCCCAGGGAGTAGTTAGCTCTAGGTTTACTGACAGAATTGTATATATAAAACGTATTGACGTATTGGAAGATTGATGCATTGGAAGATTGTTGGCTTGCCAAAGTGGTTGAGTGGTGTCTCTTCATCCATACTGAAATTCAGCAGCTACTCAGCAGGCACGGTTAGGGGGAAGGGGGGGAAAGAGGCGAGTCTGAATTTTCCGGTTAGTTTGGGAACATAAAGTATGTCTTGACTTTGCAATGTGCCTCACAGGACAGGGCACAGGCCATAGATGTGACATCAGGCAAACAGATGTGAAAGAAACAGCGTCACCCACACTCGAGAGCGCTGCCCCGGGCTTTGAGGAGCAGATGACAGGGGAGGCATACTAGACTCAAGCAGCATGTTAGTGAGGCTCCATAAATCCCCAGCCTGGGCACCCAGTGCGGGCAGCCACTATTTGCCTGTCAGTGTGAAATAAAGCGAGAAAAGATTTTTATCCCTAATAAATTGAAGAGATGAAAATAAAAACTTCACATGTAAAATAGAACCCCCCCCCACCCTGCCATGCCGGATCTGTGAGAAGAGGCGACAGTGCTGATTAGCATCCATGTCCTTTTCTATGCAGAGCCTTTCGGCCACACATACACGCACGCGCATATAGACCCCAACACTAAATGCATTTTTAAGTGTGCATACACACACACAGACACACATACCTGTTACTTAATGCACTTAAGCCTACTTAACCACACAAACACACGCAACGCACACACTCACACTCACACAGACATGCATATACAAACACAGACTCAGGTAAAGCAGCAGCTGACGTATAATTCATAACTCAAATACAATATGAAGGCACGTATATATGTTCACACATAATATACTGTTATGGAGGAGAGTAAAGCAGTGCATGTGGCATCTCACACACAGACATATACAGACACACACAAACACACACCCTCTCTTACGCACACACACCAACCCACACACACACATTTTTCTTTCTCACTACATTGTGCCGCCCACAGAAGGCGCAGGGCAGGCAGAGTCATTGCGGCTGCACTAATGCCTGGACTGGCCTGGACTGGCTGCAAGCATGTACTGGGGCATAGAATTCAAATCAGGCTCCAGCATACAGTCAGCCAGAGTTGGACGTCATCCCAGAAGCCTGCCGAGCATGCTGTCTGTGGCCCCGGCGCAACCGGGAAGGACGGAAGCTGGGCCTTGGGCCCTTCATTCCCCCCGGGGGTCCCTGGCCCTCACAGCACCATTTTATTACTGTACTAATTCTCAACATTCGCCAAACATTTCTATTACCTCCATATGTACAGTATGCATGCTTGTACAGTATCTACATAAAAACCTGGGTCACAACACCCACACTCTACCTTAAGGGTTAAATCAGCTCATGCATAGCAGCATATAGATTCTGCAAATACATAAATGCAGCATCTCAAGAACATTTAAAATGTCTAAATAGCTGCAGTCTGTATATGAGAATATGCAAAGGCATCTGTAGACAAGGCCACTTTCTAGTGACACACACGCACTGGTGCGCGCACCACTGGGATCTTACTGTACAGCGTGTGAGGAAAGAGAGAAAGACATGAAATTAAAATTTGATTCATCAAATACAATATCCATCAGTCTGAACAGACTGAAAACAAACATGTCATATCATGGTATATTTCACATAGAATAGTAAACACAAACTCTCATGTGTGCAGTAACCCGAAATATGATCAACCACCTGTAATGCAAATGAAGAGGTGGATAAACAGATGCTTTTGAACAAGTGTGGATAGTCTCACTTTGAATTAACACTCATTAGACCTGTAAGTGTTTTGCAAAGCAAGTTTTCCCAGCCGTAAAGCCTGAAATAAATATTCCTGAGTGGTCCACTGTAGATGACTGGATTCTGTACCATCATTCTGTACTGTGGTCATTACTGTACCTACACCAGTTAGATTTTTGCATTGCCCTTAACTTCATTCTCCACCCACAGTGCAGTTCTAATCGTTACCCTAAATCTGAATTCTAAAAAAATCAATCGTTACTTTCCAAGTAAAGGAGGACCAAAACTATCCTGTTAAAATTCTCTGTATCTCATCAGCTATTAGACAGCCTTGATCTTTTGCTTACCTTATCCAGCTGCCATAGATATCCTGTCCTCTGAAATATGTCCCCAGAGACCAGGGTCTGTGTTTTAGTATGCACATATGCTCACTGGACACTTTCCTGGGAACCTCTTGCCCTGTAGGTCTAGCTTCCTGGTGTTCAGCACAAGCACACCTAATACCATTTGTTTAAGCAGTTGGTCTCAGTCTTGAAATAACGGATTAGTTATAAGAGATGCACTCCTTAATGGCCAGAGCAAAAATCTGCAGCCACACTGGCTCTTCGCGAAGAGTGAGCCCTGAGAGTGTTGGCATAGCTCATCTGTGTGTTAGCTATCGTCTAGCCTTGCATTTTGAATGACAGAGCCCTTTGGTTTTTGTGGGTGGACAACTTTCAACCTACGGTAATTGTGATACTGGTGTGTATAAAAAATCCTCGAAAGACTGCTATGTCTGATATGCTCACACCAACTACATCACTGCGTGTTGTGAACAGTCCACTACCCAAATAATAGATGGGCAATGGTAGTCCTGTGGTCCTGATGAAAGGCTCCTCTAATGATGAATGGGGTAGATGCTGGTGAACAAATTGTGTGCAATGACAAATGGTTGCAGTCAGTAACTGCACACCTATACAGTGAACCTACAGTGGGTATAGAAAAGAATGAACACTTCAAAATATTCACATTTTGCTTTTAAGTGAAAGATACACTAGCAACAATAAAAAATCATTGAGATGCGAGAAGGATCACCCCGACCGAAAATACTCAAACAGGTGTAACGGACCACCGTCATTCCATAGCAAGCTAACAGGGGCATTCCAGTTATTGGTTGTGCAACTTAAAGCAAGGCATTCTTAAAAGATCTCAAAAATAAAGTTGTGGACAGGCAGGAGATGGAACAAAAAAAATTCTAAGGATTTATCAATCCCTAGTAGCACTAGTAAAGTGTATAATTAAGAAGTGTAAAGTGTTTGGTACTACCAGGGACCTTCTCTGATCAGGCCGTCCCTCCACACTGGACAGAAGGGTGAGGAGGAAACTGAGAGGCTACCAAAAGGTCTATGGCAAATCTGACACTGTTACAAGAATTTATAGCAACGAATGTTGATTGTTTGACAGTAACATCACAAGGGCTTCACAAATGTGGCTTGTATTGGAGATTTGCAAGAAAAAAGCCACTCCTCAAGAAAGGCCGCATTAGGTCTTCGTTGAGTCTAGGGTTGCAGGGATTAACCGGTTTGACTATTAACCTCAGTGTGAAACATTGCAGTAATCCACCATTAAGACTTCCCCAACACCGGCTGAAAAAAAAGATCAAGAACTAAAGACACATAATAGCGCGACCTGCACGGATGAAAACAATACACACAAAGATCATGGCAGAAGAAGAACAAGAGACAACCACCACCGGGACTACTCTATATCCACCTAGGAAGCGCCTGAAGTCTCCTGTGTGGGAATATTTTGGGTATCCTAAAGATGATAAAGCTACTAGCCACAACAACAGCTACTAGCTACGAGCGTCCCCTCTGAGAGAGTGTTCAGCTGTATTCTCTCACCTCATCTTTCAAGGCTGAGCTCAGACAACGTGAACATGCTCACCTGTTTGCACTTCAGCTCTTTTATTGTCACTGCATTTAAGTGTTTATATATGTTTTGCCTATAGATGTGTTTATTTAGAAATGTTATGTAGCACCTTAAAAAAGCAGGATTTTTTTTTACTGCATTTTAAGTTAAACAGTGCAATGTATAGCCCTTTTACAGCCTCACAGGTGGTTACAGAGATTACTTTTATTTTACAAATGAATTTTTCAAAGCAGTATCTCTGAAAAGCAGCAATAAATAGCTTCTGAAGTTCAAAACCTGTATAGAATGTGTTTGTGCGGTTTATATATATTTCTCAGACTATGATTGTACCAGCAAAATTTCTAACCGTAGCAACCTTAGTGAGACTCTAAGGTCAGATCAAAATCTAAATATATGTTTTCAACAACAAATGATACGTCTGGTAGAAAACCAATACAGTTCATCATTATAAGAACACCATACTTACAGTAAAACATGGCGGTGGTAGAATCGTGTTGTGGGGGTGTTTCTCTGCAGCAGGGACTGAGGCACTTGTTAGGATCAGAGGAAAAATGAATGCGGCAAAATGCCATAAAATTCTTGTGGAAAACCTGCTGCACTCAGACAGAAATTAGTCAATGGGAAGAAGATTCACCTTCCAACATGACAATGACCTAAAGCAAACAACGAAATTGCCCAGTGGCTGAAGGAGAAAAGGGCAAATGTCCTTGCATGGCTTAGTCAGAGCCTAGACCTAAACCCTATTGGAATGGTTTGCAGTCCGCCAGGGGTTACCATCCAATCTGACTCAGCTTGAACAGTTCTACAAAGAAGAGTGGGCAAATATTGCTCTGTCTAAATGTGCAAAGATGTTAGTGAACAGACTCCAGGCAGTAATTTAAGCAAAAGATGCTTCCACAAAGTACTGACATGGGGGGTAGTCCTTTATCCATCTCAGTGATTAAGGTTTTCCATTTTTTCCAAACTGATGTTATCATATCTTTTACCTGGATGTTCCATGCGGCTGTGCTCGGAGTTATTAGCTATTATTGTTGTTATTATTATTAGTAATAGTAGTAGTAGTATCATTATTATTATTATTGCTGCTGCAGCTCACACTGTTCGCACATGCATCCACGTCCAGTATGTATCTGGATGTTATAAATTGAACTGAATAAACAGCTGGAAAAATTGTTTGTTTGTGTGTCTTCATTTCGATCTGCAAAGCGAAAAAATGTGGACACTTTGAAAGGGGTGATTCTACACTCACTATATATGGAGCTCATAAAGCAATCAGTGAGTTCTAATGCAAGATAATAAAAAACTCACATGCTGCGACCATCTCCTCTAAAACGCCTCTTATTTTCTAGCCAATCCAGTTCCCCCAAACAAATCTGTTCATGAACCTGTAAACCTGGGGCCTCCTCAGAACTGCTGGGTTATAAAACTTTATCATGTATCTCCTCAGACCTTTGCTACCACTGTACCTATCTCAATGCATCTTTTATCTCTGTTAGCTTAGCATATTCTGGCAGGCTAGACTAGCTTGGGTTTCTTTAGTGGGATCTCCAAATGCACCACACCAATGCTTCGTGGTCTTAGTGTGTACCGATTGATGGAGATTCCACTATTAAAAAAAACACCTGATGAATCAAATTTATATGATTTACCCTCATAAAATTTAGTCAGATGTTACAGATAAAGTTTGCTGAAAATGATTCATCCATATGACTGATGGATGACCACATCACTTAATGACCACATCACTTAATGGCCACATCACTTAATGGGTTAGATTCTTGTATGAAATTCAGCGTCATACACCAAGCACTCCTTGGATGATTGTCTACATTTGATGTCTGGATAAGGTAAGAGTAAAGTAGCCCCTTATAGCCATTCTTGAATACACCATAGCACAGCACAGTGTGAACAGTGTAAAATTCTTTCTCAACATTGGACCCATTAATCAAATGAAGCAGTGGGTAGCCAGTGACGCAGTGCCCAGGGAGCAGTGTGTGTGGATGGTACATTGGTGCCACTAGCAATTCTGGGATTCGAACCCACAGCCTTCTGATCACCAGGTCACCAGCTGTGCCAGTGATCTAGTGGCATTTGTCTTTATTTTACACAACAGTACCTTTAACAACCTCCTGTGGTGACCCCCAACACCCTCTCCACCCCACCCCTCCTCCACCGCCTATCCATCCTGGTCTCCGTGACTCTTACCGTTTTCCTCCGGAACAGTTGCTTATGCCCGCGCTGCTCGTCCCGTGGAAGGAGGAGGGCCACGACATGCGGGACTTCTTCAGGCCGGGTCTGTCGCTCGTGTCCACGGCGTCCGCGCGCTCCATGGGCCGGTGAGGGTGGCGGTCCGTGTCCGAGTAGCCTCGGTGTTTGATGCGGATAGGCGTGCGCGGCTGTCTCCAGAGGTGCTGCGGCGGCTTGAGGGTGGCCTGGCCCTCGCGGGGCACAGGGAGGGACAGAGACAGACTCTTCTTGGAGCACGGGGGGACTTCCATCGCGGCGCCACGCAAACTCACCAAAGAGAGAGAGAAAGAGAGAGTTTCCCAGATCTGGTGTGGCACAGAGGACCTCGCTCTACGGCCGCGCGCTGGAGGCACAAACCCGCAGCTCTGCCGTCCGAAAGCGGCTCTGCTCCATGATCCGCGCCGGGGCGGAGACACCGAGTCCAAAGGTTCTGCCGCTTGTTCTGATTGTTTCTTTCCCAGACGAGACGCTGTTGGCTATGAAAACACAGTCAGACAGCCAGTCCGGGAGCAGGAGAGGGGGTACTAATCACAGTGTGTGCGGATCACGGCTCGGCCCGCTTCCTCCACATGCCAGTGGGTTCTGAACTCCCCTCAAAGTTGTCCATCGAGAGTCACGAACGCCTCGAAATCTGGGCCGACTCTTCTTCATCACCGCGCGCTCTTCCTCCCCCTTAACTTTGTCCCCTGGTCGCCCATGGCGCTGCTGCCCACCCTCCCCAATTTATTGCTTTGTTGTAAAAAGGAAAAAAAGTACGAATAACAAAAACCCAACCCTTATTGCAGAGATCCGCGCGGCTGTGTTGAGTTATTAGCTATTATTATTATTATTATTATTATTATTATTATTATTATTATTATTATTATTGCTGCAGCTCGCACCGTTCGCGCACGCAGCCGCGTCCAGGAAAAGTATCGGGCGCATCTGGAAACAGGTGCACGGCGCTTAAAAGTGGCGCGCGCCGTCCCCCCGGTCCCCGACCACCTCGGACTGCGTGTGCGGAGCGTCGCGGCTCTCTGCGCGCGCGGGGAAGAAGAGCATCGTGCGTGGGCTGCGTGCCGTATCCGCCGCTTCTCTCCCGTCCGCTCCTTTCTGCGTCCGCTTCTCTTCTCTCTTCCTCCACTCCGAGACACTACGCATCTCCCCCGGAGAACCGCCTGCGCGCCCCGGACACCGCGCTCGCGCTCTTCGCCACTGATCCCGGCAGTCCGCCTTGCGCTGACATCCCTCTCTCCGGCGACAGATCCTGAATCACAGCACAGCTCACCAACAACTACTCACTCTCCATCTCTCTCACTCTGGCGCTCTCTCTCTCTCTCTCTCCCTCCCTCCCTCCCCTTCTCTCGCTCTCTCTCTCTCTCTCTCTCTCTCTCTCTCTCTCTCTCTCTCTCTCTCTCTC
>JBBPDE010000140.1:5979762-5990200 GCA_037974605.1 Nannopetersius ansorgii
CAAGCTATGATGACTTTCACCTTGATATTTTAGCGCGGATTCACTCTCTCTCTCTCTCTCTCTCTCTCTCTCTCTCTGGTTCATGGCTTTTCCGGATCGCGTCCATTTTAAACCTGTCTCGCTCTCTCTGTCTCGCTCTCTCGCGCATGCTCTCTCTGTGCCTCTCTCTCTCGTGATCTGGGAGGCATCTAGATTCATCTCAAGATTACAATGAGATTAATCTAGATTTAAAAATGATCTATGCCCACCTCTAGATACAATACATGCACCATCACTCATGGTCAGTGAAATCTTCCTGCCAGGTTTTGCTTTGCATTTCTGGCCAATGTACAAGCAGTTTGCACTTTTCCTACACCTTGCTTTGAGTTACTTGCATTAGGTGGTGTGTCCAGATTCATGCTTACACTAAAATGCTGTGCATATTTGATATAGAGGTTCAATTTTCACCTCAAAAACTGACAAAATAAGTCATTTGCCAAGACTCCTACATACACATCATCATGTCAGTATCTATATATTAGGAGCAAAAAAAGATGGGCTGCAGTTTAATTTCCTCACCTGCCCCCACCCCCACACCGCACCAAATATTTATTCCACTGATTCTTTGGTCGGAACAGCAGTAATTGACTCACGCTGTGCTTGCCACCTACTGGAGTGAAAGACAGCTTTATAATGCCTCTTATGCAAATCCTGCTGCCAAATAAACTGGAGTGCGGAGTGGATATGGTGATGACCTCCTTTCCTATATTTCCAACCAGACACTACATCATCTACTCCACAGACTCTTTTTGATTTGCTGGTGTGTCCCTTCAGACACGCCACTGCAATTCTGTTGTGAAAGCGTGCGGCTGATTTATCTGCATTTTAACTGCACAACCATATCTGACTGTAAAACACGCTGTGAACCAGCTTTTCTGTCATTTGTGTCTTGTAGTGCAGAATAACCGAGAGATGGTTTTAATGTAAGTTCAGCCCAAGTCCATTCATTCAGCTGAGGATTAAATAAAGTAGAGTAGTCCAAACAAATAGTGCCATAATTTCTTGCATTCATACATTGCATCATTAGACATAATAATAATCCAACTGGACTGTAACTGAGAATTGATTTACAACAATATCTTTGCTTTTGAAGAAGATGATGCAATGCACTTGTCCATGCACTTGTTTTTTTCCTTCCTGCTCTCATTATTGCTTGGTATTATTGAGTGCATTCTTCTTTCCGGTCCTCTCCAAAACACACAGATAAACATGAAAGCGAATCCACCCATGTGATACCAAGAAAAGCCCTGAGTGTCTGCTCCCAAACCGTAGTCTCAGCATCAGGGAATGCTAGGAACCGGAGCCTCCCTCTTTTCCCGGGGGAAGTGGGGGGTAATGAAATATTAATCCTTACCTTTCTGCTGACAGTGAAGAATGGGCCACTGTGTAAGAAGGTGAAAGTGTATTTGTGTAAGACTGTACGTGCGTAACTGGGTGTGTGGTTTGTGTCATGCACTCGTGTCTCTAAGTCAAGTGACGACAGCGAAGGTTGAATGCGCTTCTTCTTCATGCATGGGCCACATTCAGCACTGCCCAGCAGGCTATCTGCAACTGTTTAGTCACTAGGCTTTTACAGAAACCGAAAAGAAGTCAAAAATAGCCCGTGATGGAGGGAGCCTGCATTTTCTCCTCTAGTTATGAGACTTCAGTCAGGCTGGAACATTCAGTTCATCTCAGCTGCCAGTCCATTAACTGCTTTCACCACTCCCCACTCTCCCCTCCCATTCCCAAACTAATCCTAGACTGTGACTAGTGTCTGTGTGCGTGTGAAGAAGCAAAGAGTGGGCCTGATCGAACTGGGGAACCATCAGGCCATCTGTGGTTTTCAGACAGAGCACTCTAGAGCAGTCTGAGCTCTCTTTAATTGGATTGGAGAACGTGTGTAAGCCTGAGTGTCAGATGCTGAGGAGATGGGATCTGATGGAGCTGGAGACAGGGGTCAGGTGTCAGCGTGACCGCACGCCTGGCCCGTTTCCCCACAGCTGCCCGCTCACCCAACCCCATTAACATCCACTCTCACTCACTAATAGTCCGTCATCATCTGGGCACACACTGGCGCTGAGGGTAAAATGACCCTCACCAGCATTAACACATGTATTTACCATCAAATCCCTGCAGGCGAAATAGCCGCAGCTTGCCAGATGATTCATGCGAGGCGAGCGTTATTTTCCATAAGAATAATGATGTAGATTATTCCGGCACCTTTTATAAGTTTCTTTCTGCAGCAGCTCTCCTCCGGTGGGTATTTTGGAAAATCACAGGTTTCTGCATGCAGAGTCAACACCAACGGTGCGGGGTGACTGCGTGGGTGGAGAGAGATAGAGAGAAAAAAATACGAAAGGCAGAAATCTAAATGTGTCTGACAAATCGTCCACCAGGCTGCCTATGGTTCCCCTCCGGGAGCCCCCAGGATACAAGCAGCGAAGCTCCAAGGTCCAGAAACACAGACATTTATAGCAACAGGGATCTGAGCCGAGTATGTGCCTCCTCGACACATAATAACAAGGGATCTGTTCTGTGGGGACATGCATTTCGGAAAAAAAACTGTCCCCCATCCCATCTACTTCCTAAGAGTCTCTACTGGTGGTCAAAGAGCCGGATGTACAGTCTTTTTTTCCTGAGCCTATTAAAACACGGTAACATGGTCCATTTCTGTTATGGTGGTTCTCAGTCTTGGTCCAGGAGCCACCCAACTGTCCTGCACAATGCTCTATTTTAACTCAGAAAGATTTTATTAATTATCCATTAAATGAAGTGTGTCAAAACAGGAAACATTTATTGAGCGAAGAAAGGGGATTCCAGGGCCAGGACTGAAAGTCCACTGTGTCTCTTTGCCCTTTGGATCCTTTGTTAATTTGTCTCATCTTCTCTCAGCCACCTCCTTTTAGCCAACATCAACAACTGTCTTGGCAGCAGTCCACCAATCACTGCAGCTTATTAACCTCATTAGCCAAGGAGCTACGTAAGTGGCCCTCATCACCCACCTTTCAGTGGTATGGAAGGAAGGCCACAGGCAAAACAACAAGCAAATGTCACTGTGAAAGTCAAGGCATGGTAAACAAGGTTCACACTGCAAAACCCCCCATCAAGGACAGATAATGGTCTTGCAAGACCCCTGGGCACAAGCATCTATGGAGCCCACCTCTTCTAACAGAAACACAAAAAATATATATTTAAACAAATAGTGACATTAAATGAGTCATGCTTAAGACCAATGCAAATGTGCATTTTCCAGCTTCTTATTAAAGAATAATATTCTCTAATGTCTATATCATATGTTGATATGTGGTTTACATCAAGGCATGTCCAATATAGCTGAGTACACAACAAGCACAGTTCTCTGCAAAAAGAAAAATAAGGGAAATTTTGGTTTCCCCCTTTTCTCAAGGGAGAAAATCAACGCCCCCCCCCCCCCCCCCTCTTTCCAGCCCCCTCACTTCAAGAGACCCGTTTAAACTCCTCAGTGCAACGTTCGTTTAGTGAGTTCTCTATGACATTTCCGCAGTCTGTCGAGACTGGAAATCTCTGCGAGTTCGCCATTTTTATCAACGAAGAAACTTAAATCTGGAAATCTCAACCTTTGGTGCTGACAGCATGGGTGCACGATGACTTTTTCCAGCCAGCCTGGTCTTGCTGTGATGGCCTTTCTCAACAGCCAAATCCAGCTCCCTCCTGGGCCTGTCGTCCTCAGCACAAAGCGTTCAATACTCTTAAAAAATATATATATATAAATCCTTTACTCAAGAAAGAGACTCCACATCTCCCAGCAAAGAACGTACAAACATTACACTGAACAAAAAGTTTTCCTTCATATCAACCCCTTCAGCACCTCCCCCCTCCCCCAACCCCAATTAACAAACCCGTTCAAAGATGCCCCTGCGCATTAATTTCCCTTGTCGATAGTTTGGTTTCACACCAAAGTCACCCCTGATGAGTCACTGCACCAAGAAAGCGGAGAAGTCAGCTTTTCAATCGGAAAAATAATTTGTGAAATTTTACTTTATGCACAGATGACATTTCCAAATAAGGGTTTAGTACATTGGGCTAAATTAGGATATGTAATCTTACATTGAAAACTCGAAATAAAGGAAAGGGAACAGGGAACAGCGGTTATAGTTTGTGAGTTTTCATAACTTGAGATTGTGGTGCATGACAAAGGAATCAGATTGGCAAATAATTGCTTAAAAAAATAATTTTTTATATATTTAAAGTATCTGAGAAAAATCTAAAATGAGAGATAACGGATTTCATGACTCATTTCTTACACTTAAGAATGTAATATGATTCAGCTGATGGAATTATGCCAAACGTTTGAATTGGTGACCCTGCAGTACTCCTCTGTGATGCTAATTCTAGGACATTCTCCAGACCAGGATTAAAGCTTAGTCTTGGACTACAGTGGGTGTAGAAAAGAATTACTACCTTCAAAATATTTACATTCTGTTGCTTTGTACTGTAATAAAGACACAAAAATCCAGCAGTAGTTACTGAAAAGATCTGATACCCATTACACATATTTTAGGGTTTACGTCTAGGCCACAGAAGGACATTTACCCTTCAGCCACAGTGTGGTCAGTTTTATGTGCTTTGGGTCATTGTGATGTTGAAAGGTGAACCTTCTTCCCATTGACAAATTTCTGGCTGAGAGCAGCAGGTTTTCCTAGAGAATCTGATTGTATTTTGCCCCATTCACTTTACCTGCTCTCCTGACAAGTGACCCAGCCCCTGCCACAGAAGAACATAACCACAACAGGATGCCACCACCTCCATGTTCTTTGGATGGTGAACTCTATTGGTCTTATTCCGAGATGTGCCGTTTGGTGTTGAGGCCACATAGCTCGATTTTATCTGTCCAGAACACCTTTCTTCTATCTGACCTCAGAATCTTGGCTTTTGCAGACCTCCCATAAATAGCTATATCTGATCCAGGGTCAGTCCTAACAGTACCAAACACTTCCCACTCCTTAATGATATTCACTGTGCTACTAGGGACTGATAAGGCCTTTTTTCCCCCATCCATTTCCTGCCTGTTCAAAGCTTTATCCCAAAGACTAACAATTCTTACCAGTACATGGAATACAGTTAGCTTGAGGTGCAATGAAAAAGGTGATACCTGATTGTGTTTGCAAGAATTTTTTTGAGGAAGTGGTTCTTTATCCATCTCAGTGACTTTTTAAAATCTAAAATATTACATTCAAATCTTGTACTTAATGTTATAATTGACAAGCTGGGAAATCATGGACATTTTTATTTCAGGCTACAAAGCTACCCCACTGTACATTAATCTGTAAATTCAAAATTGTTATATTTTATATAGTGTTTGTATTAACATCTGTATTAACAGTCTGTATAAAACTTCAGAGGTCCTTCATAAGGCATCACCAGGAAAAATATAAAAGCTTTAAGTATTGAATGATCAGTAATAGAGTCTGAATGAGTACTAACACAAGAGTAAAGACCACAGGGAGACATGGGAGAAGTTAAATAACATTTACTTGCTCATATACAGGTCACAAAAAACAGAGCAGTTGCTGAGCAATCATTTAACAGATGGTCTTCAGAAGCTCACTGTACACAGCAGCACCTCTTGGTCCTTATAGCATATGTAAACTCACTTGTCACAAAATAGATGCTGCACTGCGCAAGATCACCCAAAGTACACACACACACACACAAACAGCAGCATTTTCAATCTCTTTACAGTAGAAGAGGGGGCAAAAAGGGGGAACTCGAGTTCAGGACTCCATAGTATAATCATGCTCAAGTATGTACACAGCAATTAAACAGAGGTTATATAGAGTTCAGCCTCACAGTGGGGAGAGAGATTACAGTTGGACACATCCAAGTTTTAGGCACAAGAGCAACTGTAGGAACCATAGCGAGCTGCAGCACGAGCCAGAGGTATTGAGTTATCACAATAAAAATGTCAAATCAGATTAAATCAAGTCACACAGATCTAATACTCAATCATACACCAATCATATTCCAGTCAGTGACAGCTCCCTCACAGAACTCAAAGTGGAGAGGAGGAGTGGTCACAATTACAGCTGAAATTAAAACGCAAATAGGAGGAAAAAAATATATATATATATGTTCAACACCATGTTTGAGCATAGGTCCGGCCTGCTCCAGACTGCCAGTTCGAGTTCAAAAGCAAACGGCAGGCAAGAAAGACTGAACGCATTTCCAGAAGCTAACTGGCTCCCTCTGCTGGCTGTAAGGGAAGTACCACATCACGGGAATTTTAATAGTACCAGTGGTTTTCATTCAAGCAAAGCAGGTGCACACCTGATGAAACAAGTCAAGACAAGCCGATTTAACAAGTGGAATCAGATCCTCCTGGTGCTCCTGGTTGTTTAGAATGAAAAGCCATACTGAAACCTTGCAGATAAGATTGGACCCCCTGAGACGAGCAAATGGTTGGATGATCTGTAGTCCACTGAGAACAGACAGGTGCTTCATGTTGGGCTCCCCCAGTCTAGCTTTCTGAACACTTTCACATGAAGAGGGACCCGTGGGCTAGAATGCTAAGCAACAGCAAAACAGCAGACTGAACAAACACATGGCAAAATGGTAGACGTCAGGGGGAAAGACCCAAAATCAGAGGAAGTAGACTAGACAAGTGAAGAAAAGGACAGGATGAGGAAGAAAAATACCTCAAGTGCAACACACAATATTTAGTGCAGAAAACCTGGCCTTGTGACAGAGGAAGGTGGGAGGCAGGTGGAGAGAATCAGTTGGATCAATTCACAAATGTGGTGCCTAGTGGAGGAACGATCAGAGGAGCCGACGTTGGTTGGAGCAGAGCATTTGAGCTCCATGAAAACAGACAAAATACAGGTTACGTGATGAACAGACAGTGACACGCTTGGGCCTAAGAGTACTTCATATGCTGAGCTGAGGTTGCCAAAGTTTTTAAGACAAATGAGAGAAAGCAGGAGTCCAATCATGAATGCTACACAACTATATACAAAAGTCAAGAGGAGCAAGAGGAGCAAGAGGGGATAGGAAAGGGGGTGGAGAAAAAAAAAAAGTAACAAAAACAGACCAACAGAAAAAGGTATTTCCTTCCTTTGTGAGGTACCTGCTGTGTCTAAGCATTTAACAAAAAAGGAAAATTAAAAAAAGCTAATTAAAAAAAAGAAATTAAAACTTAATTTACATACGCACTGAAATCATATTAACCAAAAATTTGCCTTTGACTGGCATGCAAAAGGCTGGCTGCGCTCCAGGGATCCTCCCAACACATGACCCTCCAGGGGTTCCCACGGAGCTTTCACACAGCATTGATTAGACGCTGGCTTTTATTTTGCCTAACTCTGTTCATATCCTGCCCAACAGACAGCAGGGGTTCCCAGGAAAGCCTCTCAGCTGTTGCTAAAAGATGCGCTTGCGTTTCAGGTAGGAGTCAGCATAGTGACCCCCCAACCCTTGCGAATGCTGGCCCACGTAGCCACCCTCCGGACTTGGCTCTGGAGATGGGATCAGCCGCGAGAAGAGACGCTTCTGGCCTCCAATGGGTGTCTATAGCAGATAAAAGGTGTCAGTAAGGGTGAAGTAATGCAAAGGCAATCACTGTTGAGGGCTCAAGAATAGTATTTTGACACAGAAAAAGCATACATCGCACAGCTTAAAATAAATAAAACTACCTTCAATCCAGTCCCAGATGCAGCAGAGAACAGACTGGAATGCGGAGGCATTCCCACAGCCTAGTGAGACAGAAGCAAATCATTCAACTCTACACACAAAAAAATATGCTAAAATATTCTTTATTGCAGAGTCTACCTCCACGACTGGGCTGATGATTAGAATAGCCAACTCATACCCTTGAGCTAAAAGCCAATTTAATGATTTATGTGGTCCTTTATCCTTAAAACAACTTTGTAAGTTGAAGTCATTCAATGTAAAAATCAATGAACAGTAACAAGTATCAATGGAGTAGCCAGTGTTCTACAGGGCAGCCTTCCCTTCATTTGGAATCAGCATGGCAGGATGTACTGTTGGCAGCTGTAAATAGTGCAGGGACAGAGACAGTATGGAGGTTATAAGTAGACGGTACTTTATTGAGCTGGGTGGAAGGTATGCTCCCAGGGGCACCAAAGCTGAAGTAGGAAGGGCCAGGAGGGCTGGTGGGGTTGAAGAGAGATGCTCTCTCACCGAAGCTTGAGTGGCCAGAGTGCTGCAGATAAATAGAAACAAATGCAATCTTGTCAAAAGTACCTGAAAGTTAGGCTGCAAGCTATCCACCTTTTACAGTGATGTCTTAACAAAAGGAAGGTTCACATTTACTTTAATACTGCTTTTGCAATCAGGAAATTTTGGAGTTACTAGTTACATGAATGGATGGAGGTCCGACTCTTTCTACATGCTTATTAAACCACTGAGGGTGGTGTTTGACACAGCAAGACACAAACGCAAAATAGCGCTCACATATATTTCAAGTATTAATAAAACTTAGTTTGTGCACATCTGTCTGTCACCAGCAGACTAAAGCTATGGCAACGTGGTCGTGTTCATCTTGGGCTAAATCAGAAAACGTAATCAAAGGCACCATTCATGCAAGCGACATGTTGGCTCTGATCTGTACCCTAGTGGATACAGCCGTTAATTCCTCAATTAGATAGAGTATGCAATCAAGGATGCTCTCATGAACTCAAATGTGTGGGGGTTTACAGTTATACTTACTCCACCACCCTTAGTCACTTTAAAGAAACTGAAATCAGTAAATTGGACAGTCTTATATCAAACCACTGACGAGGGACAGCCATACCTGCACTCCATAGCCTGAGAGCCCTGAGATGTCCAGAGCCTCCTGTTGCTCGTAAAGATGGCAGAGAGGGTCCTGCAAAAAGGCCCAAGATCAGTATCACACCCAAAAATTCAATCAGATTGAATTGAATTTAAACTTGAAAAATAAAACCCAACCCGACAAGAGCATGCATAAGGGGGAATCTCAAGTTCAGATCTGTCAAATGCGTTTGGGTGCTACTTGCACACTGTAGTATTCGGTTCCTAACATACCTAATTCAGCTCTTTAGCTAAAAAGAAACACTAAGCTAAGCAGAACAGTACTATTTAAGGACCAAGATTGAGAAGCAATAAAATGTGTCCACTAACCTGGTGTAGTGATGGGAACTCCTGTGCAAAAGAGTCCTGGCAGCGCAGGCTGTAATTGGAGTGAATGCTTTGGAGAGGTCGCTGGTTAGACGCACCACCTAACGTTGCTCGCTTTCTATAAGGGTGGGGCCTAGAGCTTGCAGCTATGGTGTTACATTGGAGACACAGATTTAAAAATAAATAAATTACATACAGAAAAATAAAAGGACCATTGCTATACATACAGCAGAAATAGAATGAAATACCAACCTGAGGATGGGAATATACTAGGGGAATTTAAAAAAGGGTTTGAGGACATGCCAGTCTCTTTGGGTGGATCTCCCAATATGGATGCCTGTACAGAGAAAAGAAACAGTCTAAGAAACAGTGTGGGATGTTGTACCTTGCTTAGAGTGATGAGTTGAGTGGCTTAATGTCTTTAAATTTCCCAAAAAAACAATAAGTGACCTTAATATAAAACGAAAAATTTGGCCAAAATTCCGTTGGGAATGCTCAGATGTTAATACTAAATGTTACTATTTGCCAGATGAGCAAATACAGTTAGCCAAAGATAAAAAAAACTAGATCCTTGGGCTAGAAGTTTACATTGTTCACTAGCATAGCGTGGTCGCACACAACGAAAAAATACAAAAGTATATGCAAAATATGCTGCAATGCAGCATATGACTGAGGAAGTTGACGTTCCCAAGTGCGCCAAAATACACAATTTAGGACTGTTTAACACCCATGTGTCAATTTCTTCCAGTACATTCTACATCTATGTCCTTTTCTTGTGGCTTATTTGTGTTTTTACGTTCTAGATTATTTTACAACTGTTAGGTAAAGAGACTTAGGGCACCAAAATTTGGGTTACATCACTGATGAACAGATGTGTGTCGTAACTCAAGGACCCCCGTAAAAGACTTTACACAGGAAGAAGTAAAAAATATAGCCGCAATCGGCGATGAGCGGGGTTCGAGCATCTGAAGGGTTTTGAGGTTGTATAGGGCAACACTTAAGCACATTGAAAATGGACAATAGGCTCAGACACACAGACATACAGAAACACACAAATTAAATGGTTAAAGTATTATATTAAGATGAACACAGACACAGGCATACATTCATACACATCGAGTTGCTATTTTAGATTTGAAATAAATGATAGGTGACAGTTATTGCAAGTCTTCTCTTTTAAAGAGCTTATATGGTATTTTCAGGTTTCACTGCAATATTTGTAAAAAGTGTATGAGCAAAATGATAAAGCTTTATTAAATGTGATTTTTAATGTTATAATAGAGAT